>CAAKHG010030982.1:21206-33646 GCA_901007715.1 Dactylopterus volitans | reverse complement strand
CCCATCGGAAGGAGACACACACACACACACACACACACACACACACACACACACACACACACACGCACACACTGTAACAGAGTGAGGGACTTGACTGGTTTTCTAATTAGTGTGTATTGATGAGACTGCCGCTGGTGTTGCCACAGATACAATTCATTAATGTTACCCCCTGCCTGGCACTGTAAGACAAATTAAAAAAGACACACGCGCGGGTGCGCGCGGACACACACGCCAGATTCAAGATCATCCCATGAGAATACAGGATGCGTAGCCATGGGGACCGATGACATAAGTGATATGATGCATGTGACCAGAAAAATCAATAAATGGACATGCTTTCAGATGCAATCCAATCTAGTTACGGTCATCCATCAGCACCCTCACTCCACCGTCTGCCACCTCTCCCTCTCTCTCTCACACACACACACACACACACACACACACACGCACGCGCACGCGCGCGCACACACATTCCCCAAATCGCAGCAAAGTTGAAAGGTGAAGGAACGACCTCATAGTTTTATTAAAACCTGGCAGAAAGGCGCACGATAAAACGACGGCCGCGCCGTAACTCAGGCGCGGCGCCGGACGAGGCGCCGGACGTCTGTGCCTTTGGCGAGAAGTGCTTTGAGGAGATCCGACACCCGGGAGAAAGTGTTCGTTTCTCATTGCGGAGATGAATAAAGTCAAAGTCAAAAAGTTGCGTCGCTCAAATTCACTCGAGCACAAAAAGCGAAGCCGCTCGCTCGCAGCTATTTGAGATCCGTGGCGATTGACATTGAGGTCAAAATAAGAAAATGTGTGTTATAATTTCTACACTTTTAAACTTTTGCTCATTTCTGTTTATGAAACACTGGCTTTTTTGGTGAAGAAATAAACCCTTTTTTTTTTTTGCATCATTTTTAAGTAGTTCCCCAAACATACACACTAAAAAGTAATCAAACACTGACATTCAAAAATACTCGTCCACCAATGAAACTCTGTTCACATTAATGGATGTAAACCTTTGGCTGAACTGCAAAAAAAACACAAAGTTTATCCCATTAAGTTGAAAACTATGTGTCAGGCAAATAATTAACTGTAGATTAAGAAGAATTTTCTGACACTCAATCATTTCCACCGTTGCAACTCACAGACTATGTTTATTATTCAGCTCTGGAAATTGAATTTCTGAAGGTGATTAGCTTTCAGGTCTTGTGACTAAAACATGAAACATAACTGGAAATTACAGTAATCATCAAGGGGCGCTGTAAAATTAATGCCACATCCTGTGGTGGTGATTATTTTTTGATTGATTTCCGTTGCTTTAGTGAATGAAACCTTCCGAACAGTGAAAGAGCAGATTTTTTTGGCCGCAAAAAAATAAAAAAAAAGTATTTCCAAAGCCTATTTAATTCAAAACACCTAAAACAGCATGTCAGACAGGTGAAAGATCGGGACTGATTTTTTTTGTTGTTTTTTTTTTTTACAGAAAATACTTCGAAATTTCTAAATCCGAACCTTTTATTTTTCAGTCGGAATCCGAAAAACGCCACGAGAGGCGGCGGCGTGTTCAATTACGCGCTGGATATGAGTGAGACATACGCGGTGAGATGGCTGAGGAGGAGTGCGGGGATTAGGACCATTAATCATTCATGTCCTTTTCAATTATTCATGTTTTGTTTTTTTGTTTATCATGAAAACAAAACAACATCGAGGAACGGCTCCCACCCTGTTAATCACACGCCTTGTAAGAATGCTCCCCTTTATTCGTCAAAATGCAACAACAGGCTGACCTCAGCAGTGCAGATCAGAGACGCGGGCGGGCGGATGCAGACGGACGGACGCAGACGGACGGACGGAGCGCATCTCTGGAGCTGGAGTGCTTCTACGGATTCATCCGCTTTCAGGCTGAACTGCAGCAGGATGAGCGGTCACGTCTGACACAATGAGACACGTCACTCTACCCCCCCCAAAAAAACACAAAGACAAACATGCACACAGACACACACACACTTCAAAAACATCCACCCTCTTATGCACAGTAATAAAATATGCCGGCATGTTGACATCCTTTTACTTGTTAAACCGCTCTGCTGGAAACGAAGAAAAAAAAATAAAAAATCAAAGATTGTCGTATTTTCCTTTTCTGATTAAATAAACAACAAATGTGATTCAGGGAATTAACTACAAATTCTACGGTTGGATATATGCAGACCTGCTTCCGACAGTCACCGTGACATCTTAAATACACACTGGTCGAGCACATTATGACCACCGCATATTTGCCACGGAATATAATGCGACGGCTCCGCAGTAATTTCTCCCGTCCTGTTGATTTTTGATTGAATGCGTTTGACAGAGGTGTCGACATGTTCGTATGGTTGTTGCAACCCAGTAAGCATCACAAATTACAGTCTCACGCAGATTCAATACAAAATCAACATAAAACTCTGTTGCATTAAATTCTATGGTAAACACGCAGTGGTCATAATGTTATGGCTGATCGGCGTATAGGCAGACCTGACGTATTCCCGCTTCCCGCAGTTACCGTAACATCTGAAACATGGGTTCCTTTAGAAAAATAAAGATATAACCGCGCCGTGATATAAAACTTTCCATTCTTTCATATCAGCGTATGACTGCATAAAGGATTCAATTTTACAGCCAACATTTCCGTCACCCAAAAACCTGCTGCAGTGACTGCTGCATTTGCAGAAAATGTACCTGTGAAGAGAAGTCGTTTCCGTAACAACAATATTCCGTTGAAAATAGCTTCAGTCCGTGGAAAGAATGTCCAGCTGGTACCAAAACAAGTCTGGACAAACGAACCCAAACATGTAAACTCGCTACGTTTGCATCATGTAAACTACTGTATGTCGGCGAAGCGCCGTCCGCCTCTTCGGGGGGTGTGGGGTGGGCGCCTTGACGACAGCTCCGGCCCGGTTCAGAGTCAGGCTGGGGTCGGAGGTCACCACACACGGCAGGACTTGGCACCTCTGCTCATGACCGATGACTCGGGGCAGCCGAACGCTTTGCCGAACTCCTCAAAGTTGCTCATCGCTCCGATGACTCTGCGGGGCGAGAGCGGCAGTAAAGGTCAGCCGGTGGCGGCGTGTCGGAAAATACTGGATTTAACTCATTGCCTTTATGGCGATGTGCCATGTTTCTACATTTCTGCCTCGTCACCACAGCATCCCTCCCGATGTTGCCGTGAACACCGCGAAGTTCTGCGTAGGGGTTGAGCGCGTGCCGTGCAGTTCACCCATCAAAGCGCTAGGGGGCGGTGCCGCGCAACCACGATATCCGTCCACTGCGAAGCTTTTTAGCTTTCGGCATCGTTCGCCCTTGACGTGTTAAACAATGCCAAATGATGAGAGAGAGAGTGTGTTATTAGACCCGGAAGTAATCGGCTTGTACGAGCGCTCATATTTCCGAATTTCTTCACTCCTCAGTTTGCTCCATTGTTGCTGAGTCCGATGCAAGCACTTTCAAAAATGGAGGTTTAGTAAGCGGGAGAAACAGGAGACGCTAAATACCGGAAATAATGTACTTGAAAGTTGGCCAAACGGTCCGTCGTGCACGCCGGCGCCTCGACGCGGAAGCATAAACTAAGCTTAAGGGTGAGGAAAGCATTCCAACGCTTTCCCACTAAATTTAGCGTTTAAAAGCGTTTTTTTTTTTTTTTTTAAATGCGGGTAAACTCGTTAACAATCAGCAAGTGACTCCTTTGCCACTGCTAGCAGACTGATTGCGGCCTTTTTTTGTTTTTTTTCTGGTGACGTCACGTTGACGGCTTCGTCAGAGCACGGCGAGATGAACGACGGACAGCAGCGCGGAAGCCATGGAGATGAGCGGTCAACTCCGTGTTTCCTGCACTTCCCACTTTCATCCGTCTTTCAGCGCAGGCGGGATGATCTCCGAGCGCCGCTGAGACGGAAGACGGGTGGAGTTTGCTGCTGAGATGGTGAAGAGAAGGCGGCGCTGCGCCATCTTATAAACAATAAAAACGAAAACCGGTCAAGACAAAAACCGCAGCCGCCAGCATCGGTCTACTGGCCCAGGTTTCGGGCGCGACACTGGCACATTACGCCGGCGTCATCCCGTAAATTAGCGCGTTCAAACGCCGCGGTGACGTTCCCACTGCAGCCGGTCTGAGGTGAAGCTGATAAAAACTCGCGTCCAGGAGCCCGTTGTTGGCATGTTTAAGCGGGTTTTTCAGCCAGTGGGAAAGCAGCTTTAGTGTGTGTGTTTGTGTGTGTGTGTGTGCGCGTGTGTGTGTGTGGTCACCTGAATTTTGGTGGACTGTGGGCTCCGCTCTGTATTTGGTCCCTGGCTGCCTCTGGCCTGTACAAGTAACATCTCACCTGCAGATGGCAAAAGCATTAAAGCGGCGGGTCGATATGCGGCTCGGTGGGGCTCCGTGCTAGAGGGGCGCCAGCGCGTCGTCAGCGAAAAACTCCCCATTATGATCGTAAACATTTGGGGTTTGCTGGTGGTGAGGCTGGATATACAGCAGCTGTCCAATAAAAGGCTCTTAAAAGTGTGTAACCAAACTGCTGCGGTAGCAATCAGAATATCTGCTTAATATACTTTTTTTTTTCCCTTTCGCCACTGGCATACACACTAATGCATATGTACCTAAATTATACCCCAATAATCCAATATTGTAACAAAGACGCCTTTAATACTCTTAATTTCAGTTGGAGCATGGAAGCACCACGAGGCATGCAGCCGCAAATCACCGCGCACTGCCTGAAGCTAAAGCCATCAAAAAGACAGTGTTATATGGAGGATTGTATGAGTGGAGTCAATTACCAAATTGCATATAAAAAAACAAATACTGTGATTCAGTTTAAAAAAAATCAATAAGGCAGTATCTATTAAATACATGACGTATAATCATTAAATGCAATATGGGTATCCGTATATATACGTAGAAATGTGTGTATGTGTTCACATTTAAGTGTGTATTTAGGGGCTTCTATATCATATGTATGTAGATGACATATTTGTTTTTATATGTATATAGCAATATATAAAGTGTGATATATAATTGGAATATGTAAATATGATGGCTTACATATATCATTATACTACAGAATGTATATTTTATATGTCAAAGTTTTATAGCTGATTGTATGTTATCATGTAAAAGGTGATGTCATCATGGTCATGAAATAATCCTCTCACTTATGTCATATGTTCTTTTTTTGCCCCGGACTCCAATTTTGGGCAGATTTTTTTTATTTTTTTAACAAATGTCCTGGGAGTCCAAATAAAGATGGATCCTCTCGTTGCCATATTTGGTGACGCCTTCTGCAAGCTCCAAATTGATGTGCTGCGGTTTGGAGGTTTCGGGCTTCACCTCCCTCTTGGCGAGACGCTGCATTTCACTTTTGTGGAAATCTGATCCACTTCCATCTGTTTCAGTCTGGCTCACAGATATAAAAATCGTTTTGGCTGTTAAAGGTTCCAATACGCTTTCACAAAAATGGAATTCTTTTATGTTACTTAACCTCTTACCAATATTGCCACTAGATAAACCTCCCCAACCTTTTTTTTTGGTGGAATGTTGATTCTTTATGTGTTTTCTTTCTTTTTTTAAATGTTCATGCAGAGACATTGTTCGTGATTTTTGTTTTTTTCTCATAAAAAAATGGGAAAACTGTATCTGAAAGTACTGTATGTTATGTCGTTTCTGCTATTGAATCTAAAAAAATATACATACAAAAAGACATACAAATGAATGTATTATGGAAAGCAAACCGAGCAGCAGCAGCAGCTGTGTGTGTGTGTGTGTGTATGTGTGTCCTTACGTGTGAGTAGCTGAGGAAGAAGAGCTGGTTGTTGGTGAGTCCGACTCCAGGCAGCAGAGGCTCCTCCACGCCGCCTCTGCTCTCGTCCACCCACCGCCTGTACGCCTGCACACGGACGCCCGGTCAGAGTCTCAGGAACGTCTCAGCAACACGTCTCTAAAGTGCTCAGGCGCGTCGCAGCCGACTGCAAATGCAGGTCTGACCAGCGCGGGTTAGATCTGGATATTAATTCCTGGAGAAATTTATGAAAACGTCTGGATCTGCACCAAAATTGATTTTTTTTTTGGTTTCCCTTTGGCTCCATGCTCCACCCGTCCACTTAGGATTGATGAAAATCAGCTTCTGTACTGCTGGCATGACGCCCCCATGAAAACATAACCATCATCACCTCCATCAAGGAGGTTTGTTTTCACCTTTGTTCATTAGCAGCGTCACGCAAAATCTGACTTGGCTGGTGGTGACAGAATAATTGTATTTAATAAAAAAAAAAAAAAAAATTCACATTGGACTTGGCTGAGGCCTGCGCTCTGGTTAATTTTATTATTTATACCTGTCGAATTGGTTTGCCCGAAGATGCAATAGAGTAACATCATCCAGAGGAGGGAGAGAGAGACACATATAGAGGAAGAAATCATACCCTGAAAGCTTCTCTTATTCCTCCATTGTCGGCGATGTTCTCTGCCAGAGTCCTCTTACCCCGCACCTACAGACAAAAAAATATACAAAAAGCGACAAACCCTGTGTTAAAAGTATTTACAAAGGTTTTACGATACAATAATCCAGGTAATAATAGCACTTGTTACATAGGAAAGGATACAAATGTATTGGGAGCAAAAATATTCACATTAATTGACGATATCACAGATTTTTCTTCTTTTTTTTTCTTTTTTGTTAGTTCTTTGTTTTACTGGGGCGCCTCAATAAGATCATCGCGCTGCCGCAGTTGACAGGCACCTACGTTCATTCCCGCCTCCTCCAAGTAGTAGTCGTTGTACTGATCAATCATGCACTGCGTCTTGTCAGTGAAGGCTTTCACAGACGAGTTGCTCCACCACTGGTCGAGGTTTCCGTCCTTGTCGTACTTGCGACCTGCGGGGTGCCGAGGGGGTGTACAAAACAAAAAAATTAAAAATCCAATTCACCTACGAGCCACACATCGATGGCTGTCTTCCGAGCGCAGTATTTACCAATATTGTCAAAGCCGTGCGTTAACTCGTGTCCAACGATCACGCCGATGGCGCCGTAACTCAAAGACCTGGGTGCAAGAGGAAAAAAAAAAAAACATTGGTTGGGTGAAGCAATGATAATTAACAATATAATACATTTCAGATACGTCTTTTATACATTTATATTATTGACAGCAATCAAAAACCTGTTTCTCCTATTGGTAAATTAAAATGTAATTTTAGACTCTAAAAGGTCTAAATAAGAAAACATGTGGATGGCGGCGAAGTAGCATGGCATCATGGGAATACTCGCCGGCAGACCACCACTGAATCTCACGTGGCAGAAATAACGGTCATAAACGAGGTAATGTGTTCGTTACATTTGCAAGACAACACGGAATAGCTAGCGTCACGCTAGTTTGCTAGCTTTCCGCTGTTGAAACGGCTAATGTGGCTAACATAGCGTGGCTAATTCAATGGTGCGGCAGACCAGTGCTGGTTTTCAGGGTAAAAAAAAAACAACATTTTGAACGTTATAACTTTACCGTACGCTTCAGCTTGCTAGCTAAAAAGGATATACAACAGGTGACCGCATGAAATGCACCGTTATCTTAAATGCTAGCGGTGCTTAAATTAACAAAAATATGCAACACGGGGCTAATCTGGCGTTTCTATTACATTTAAATGCAGAAATATCGCATATCTTCACAAAAACTTTTGAGCCCGCTCATTTAATTTCATGATCTGTGGAGCATGAGGTATTAAATTACGCTTTCTGTCTGCAGGCTCATGTCAGACGTTCATGTCAGGGAAAAGAGAAAAAAAAAATCTGTAATTGCAATATTCCAGAGCTCCATAGCTGCTGAGTCAAGGATAAGGAGGTATTTTCATGGTCTGCCGCTGGAGCGTGGTTCATTTCTTTAATCTCACCTTGGATACTCCTTCCCCCAGAAGAAAGGTTTCTGGAGCTCTCCAGCAGGGAATCCTGCGAGAGAAGCAGAATGAGTTTTGGCTCGCGTGAGTCCGCAGCTCCGTCCCGACCGGAATCATCCTGGAAAGTCTTTCAATTTCCTGATATTTTTGAGGATATTTGTGATATAAAAGCGTGTTTCCTTTGGCGAGAAGCTATGAGGAACAGCTGAATTCGCCTCGTTTCAGTTTGAGCTCGGTGCAAATTCCTCATTATTTTTTAAACTGGCATATTTTAGATTACTTATTAATTTAATTTAATCTCCAGCTATATCTTCAATTGAAATCACTGGGATGCAGAGTAGCTTCACCGCTCCCTTCACATGAGGCCTTAAGTCGCCGATGCACAGTTGACGGCAAAAAATGAAGTGACGTGATGGCGGCATGTCTCGGGGAGCGACCTTACTGATCTGATTGGTGGAGGAGCTGTAGAAGGCGTTCACCGTCGTGGGGTTCGTGAACCACCTGAAAACGCAAGGACGAGGGCGTGAAACACAGGAAGCAGTGTGGGGGGGGGTCGGAAAAGAAGGCGGCCCGACCACTCACTCCGTGCGCGGGACGCTCAACCGAAGCCAGGAAATGTCGGCCTTGGCGATGAACTTTAACGTCTGCAACACGTTCCCAAAGTAGTCCTTCTCACTGAACTGGAGCTGAAACACACACGCGCGAACACACACAGAATCCATGTAATGTGTCATCGGCCTCATGATCAAGCAACATGTGCACTTCAACGCGACGCCCACCTCCTTCAGGTCCTCGTTGAGGCAGGTGTCGTTCAGGATGAACTCGGGGTAGCCAACTTTGGCCAGGACCGCGTGAGCCTGGGGTGACCAGAGTGAAAGTGAAAGGAGAGTTTAAACGCGCCTGCGCAACCACCGACACCACGTTCCTCGTTCGGAGCAGCCGTGAGCGTTTTAAGGAAAGCCATTCAGCAGCGCTCAAGAGTCACAGCCTTGACAAAAAAAAAAAAAAAAAAAAAAAGTTCAAGGGCTCCAGTTATGGATGCTACTGAAATGTTACATAAGAAATAGAGGTAATTTTGGAAACATACAGGTTTGACATGACTGTCTTCTTGCAGAGCTACTGCATTCAGAACATTCCTTTTGGAAAGGAAGTGTTGCGCTGAAGGCAGAAGAACATTTAAAGACATAGAAGCTCATAAAATACGAGTCCGTCGACGTTACCGACGTGTTCTCTTTACAAGGGGGTCAGCATGGTCTTTGAGAGCAGGTAAATGACCATCTGCATCAATCGGACAACCGCATGTATGTTTTATGCCCAACAAGACAGACAGGCAGATGATGATCAGCTGGAATAGAGGCCGTGTGTCTCGAAACTGTGCAAGTATAAGAACCACTTGACGCTGATCGCCGCACAAACAGGACGCTTTCATTGTGGGCTGATGTGACGTCATTTTGGAGCCAGATTCTGCAGATCGTGTCCTTTCAACCCTCCCGCGGATCCTGACTTTCAGTGATTCACTCAGAATCAGGTTATCTAAAACCCTAAAAGGCCAATTATGAGGCCACGCCCCCTTCTTATTGCATGAAATGACTGTAAGCAGTAATAAAAGTGAACACTTGGACAAACATTGTGACAAAAGGGACAGAAACCAGTGTGCGGATGTTTCAGTTTTGCTCATCCGCTATAATAAGGGGGGGGGCTTTATGCCCTGTACTACAGCCGGCCACCAGGGGGTGATCAAGCTCTTTCGGCCTCAGTGTATTTGACGCTGCGCCGGTTTATTGTGATGACAAACACACTCACCTTTTCCACTGCTCTCGTCTTCGTCGTGTCGTCCATCCACTCGTTCTCTTTTTCCAGCATGTCGATGAACGCCCAGCGGACGCCGCCAATCAGCTCCTCCATCTGAGACGCAGACACACACACACACGCGCGCGCGCGCACCCATGAACGACACAGACGCTGACGTGACTCGCGGAGCGTCCTGCGCGTGCACGCACTCGCGGGCGTGTCCGCAGCGCCACCAGATGTGTTTACAAAAAAAAAAAAAAAAAAAAAGACCAGGCGGTCGGCGTCGCTGCCGTATAAACACACGCGGCCGTAAAGACCCAAAAGATGACAGCGATGTGTTTGACGTCATTCCCACGTGACAGACAGACAAAACACACTCGATGCGCGCATAAATTCTCACCCCAGCACGCACAAATATTAAACACTGGCCCAATATTTAGGGCCTTATGCAACCCCTGGGACACACACACACACATAAAACTCACGCACCATGTGTTTCTTGTCCTCCTGGAAGTGTGTGTTGACAAAGAGGCGCCCGGTGGCATAGCCGAGCGAGTTCTCCACGTAGTTGACACACTTATCCCAGCGCGGGGTCAGAGAGGTGGTTCCCGTGATCACCTGGCGGGGTGGCGAGAGAGAGAGAGAGAGAGAGAGAGAGAGAGAGACGGAGATGCAAGGTGACGTCGCCGCAGAGCAGCAGCCTCCACGCGTCACACTCGCTCTCAAACCAGGTCACGACCCCAGCTGTTTTAACTTAAAGCGGTTTGAAACATTGTGTGTCATTTTTAGCATATACACAAAATTAATTAATGAATTTTCTTACTGTACGTGGTATTTAACCATCACATAAAATGGCATGATTTCTCCAACGTGAAAAATCTTCTAAAGCTCATTCTTCATAAAAAAATAAATAAATAAAAAAGAGGGTTTGAGAGTTTGCGCTGCTGTTACACTTTAAGGCTTTTGCCCACTCCCCTTTTTGAAAGATGTCTCTTTTAACATCGATGCAGTTCAGGTAAGAAAAAAAAACAAAAAAAAAAAAACATTTATCAATGCGGTTTAAGCTCAAGTGTCCCAAAGTCAATGCGGCGCATAAATTTCAAAACAAAAAGTCTTGAATTACCACCAACTTCAAAAATAAATGCTGAAACAGACGCATGGAGTTCTGATGTCCTTTAAAGTGGCAATAGGCAAGATCTTTTTTGGCTTCAACGTGTCCGGATCTTCCCGGTTTCCATGTAGCTGCTGGTTCAGTTCTGGCCTTCAGCACCTCAGTCAGCCGACACCGATGATGTCATTACCCCACTGACGTCAAAACGCACCGCTAATATTTACTTCGCAGCATTGACCAAAGAGGGGGCTTGGAGACGGGCGTCTACTCGTGTGGTCTTTGTCGGAAAAATGCATCAGCTAATTTGAATTTGGTTTTGTTTAGTTTGGTGAATAAACTCTGATGTAGTGTTGACGAAAGATAAATCACGTGTTGGCAGCTCAAATTAGAGCCACAGTGGCAGGAGGGAATCAGGGTTATCCGAAACCCTAAAAATGCCAGTCCTTGTCTGCAGCTCTACATTGTGGGATTCAATGTAAAGTGGCAAATTTCGGGATTCATTTGCATGAGAACTTCCTCATCCTCACCAGGAGCTTTTATTCCTGCGGTTCAGCTACATAAATTATTGAATATGAATATAGATTTTGCAAGATTTCTGCCTTCTGCACCAACCCGAGCGTAGTCGAGGTATCTGTAGAGGAAACGCCGGCTCAGGGAGGTGATCCTGGAAAAAACCGTTCTCCATTGTACGTAATTGGCAACGGTCCTGGAGAGGAGCGAGAGAGTGAGAGATAGAGAAAGGAAGGACATTAATTAAATGGCTATATGTAATCTCATTATACACTATAATATACTCATAATGAGAGACAGAAGCCCTCAAGCCTGTGTGTGTGCGTGTGCTCATCCGTCTGGCCGTGTGTCTGGGTGTGTGCGCACGTGTGGGTGTGTGTGAGAGAGAGAGAGAGAGAGAGAGAGAGTGTGTGTGTGTACCTGGGCTCGGTGGCGTTAATGAGCTTGAAAAGCTCCTTGAAGTACTGCGGCGCTCGGACGATGACGGGCTCGGAGGAGGAGATGGAGCGAGCCGGGTCGCTTTTGGACTCCACCACCGACCTCACAAAGCCCAGCCAGTCAAACTGCGGCCACACGAAGCAGAATTCATGTCAAAGGTGCCTCTATGAAGCATGCAAATTGGAAATAAGCCGCCAGGCTGTCTGATCAGGCCGCTGCAAACCTTATTTACAAGTCGAGCAAACTGCGTCATATCAGCCAAACCAGGTGGCAGCTGCTGACACTGATAAATGTTCTGTGATTAAAGACCAAAAACTTTTTTGATCTGTTTTTTTTTTTTGGAGCCGACAGCCCCAAGCATGGCAGAGATTTGCGCCGCGATCATCTCCATCGCCGACACGTGTTTAGTCTGTGACGTGCGGAATAAACACAACATCTCGTTTCACCTCTGGCTGCTTGAGTTCCCAAACACCCTCGAGCAGCGAAAGGAAAGACGGAGACACATTAAGGTACGAAATTAAAGTTAATTGCCGATGCTTTATTTTGCACTGATTTGGAGTGCGTGTGTGTGTGTGTGTGTGTGTCTGAATTTGAAGTACCTTGGGTATGTGTCGCTGCAGGCGGGAGAGTGTGTATCTGTTGTACGTGTTCTCACTGGTGCGGTTCTCATGAGGGATCAGGATCTGCAGAGGC
>CAAKHG010030982.1:0-21186 GCA_901007715.1 Dactylopterus volitans | reverse complement strand
AGTATCGTCACTGAATGTGTGTTTGTGTGTGTGTGTGTGCGTGCGTGCGTGTGTGTGTGTCTGAATTTGAAGTACCTTGGGTATGTGTCGCTGCAGGCGGGAGAGTGTGTATCTGTTGTACGTGTTCTCACTGGTGCGGTTCTCATGAGGGATCAGGATCTGCAGAGGCGACGAGAAAGTTTCCACTCACGGTGTCGATTGAATGACTTCATATTCCGACGGTTGACGGTCCCTTGTTTTATTTGGCGTCCAGAGACGCGCAGGCCTATCGGACCGGCCTCATACGAACGAGTGAGATTATGCTAATCTGACGTGATTGTCCTTACTTGGGCTAGTTTGGTCTCGAAGGCAAGAGCCTTTTCCATCTGGGTCAGTGCTGCTTCCTCTGGAGCGCCCAGCATGACGGCTGTATCTACCATCAAACTCAGCAGGGCTGCACGATACTGGGGGGAGGGAGGGAGAGCGAGAGAGAGAGAGACAGGCAGAAAAAGACCAATGTCACTTACTCCTTCAATTCTTTAAGCTGCAGTCATCTCTCGCTACCCGACATCAAAACAAAGCACGTCTTTCGGCGAGGTCGTGTAACAAGATTTTTCAGAATTAAGCACTTTTTTTTCCTTTACATGGACAGCGTAAAAAAAATATTGGATATCTTTGCATGTATAGTTTAAGCTTTTGTTGAGATTCTTGTGCCTGAAATTAAAGCTCACATGAGGATATCGACACTTTAGCAGAAGAAAAAAAAAGGATGAACACAATTAGCAGCAGCAGCAGCCTGGGGACAAAAATGTCTGTGAGTCCGTTGACCACTCAATCCCAGACTGACATGCACCAATCAGCCATAAATATCATAACCACTGCATGTTCATCATAGAATAGAATGCAATGGCCCCACAATAAATACTCCTGTGTTGACATGTTTGAATGATTGTTATTGGGACTGTAATTTGTGACGCTGCTGAAGTGTACTGGGTCATACCGAGAGGTGTCCCTAATATTCTGGTCTCCCTTCTCATACGCATCAGGGTGACAAAATATTAGGGACACCTCTCAGCGGAACCCAGCACAGTTCTACAGCGTCGCAAATTACCGCCCCGATAACAATCATTCAAACACGAACAAACATGCGACGGTTCCAATGTTGCGGTCAATCGATGCGTTTCTACAGCTACTGATGGGTCGCATGGTTGCCAGGTCGGGTTACCTGGCCAGAGTGAGATTCTGATGGGTAAAAGGCATGAAAAACATGACGCCGCGCGCCGTCAGCTCCACTGAGGCCGACACAGACGCATAAACAGACCAGACAACACCCGACACGAGGGACGAGGGAGGCTTCAAAGAAAACCGAGGGAGGACCCGTCTTATATAATTAAATGGAACATATGGAAGCTGAAAAAACCCCTCATCTTTATTCATAACAGCATGCAAGTCATCAATCATTCATCCCCGTTGAGAAGCTGCCGGAGCGACGACGTAACGAGGAGACCTGGACACCGCAGGTTCGACGGTTTGACCGGCCAGCTCGCTGCTTCCACACGTTTGGGCGCAGGTAGTCCAAAAAAAAAAAATACAATAAAATAATGAGACAAGAGCAAGAAAATAAACATTACAAGCATGGGGGAGGTGGATGTCATGCGGAGACTTGAGGGTGTCACTCTCCGGCCTCGGCGGGTTCGGCGTGACATTTGCATCGGTGGACTGAGGGGGCGAGACGGGGCCCGAAAGCATCATGACGCCAGGAGTGTGAGAACCGATAACCCTGCGATTACCGATGATAATTTATACAGACGCTCTTGATCCCGAGAGAATGACTCATGCGGATATCGGCGACCTCTTGACCCCCTCGTGGCAAAGCTCTTTGGCTTGAGGTTAAATGTCTCCGCGACTATTGGAAGGTTCGGACTCGGCGTGAATTTCAATGACCCGCAACGTCGTCGCCACACGCGGCTAAGCTAACGCTCCCGGTGAGCGCTCCCTGCCAAACATCAGCACGGCGGCGTCATCGGCATGATGACGTCGGCATTTAGCCTCATTCTTTGTCTTTTTACTCGCTACCATTCAGTCTAAGACGACTCAGATCCTAACATCTGCCGAGTCATGCTCGGATGGTTGCGATTAAACAACAGCAGAGCGTTTTCCGATGACCCGAACGCACTAAACCTTGCTTTAGATTTGGAGAACGAAGTTAAAGCAAAACGTTCAAATTCACCAACTGAGAAAAATGTATCACTGCGACCTCGCTGCACTCATTTAATGAGGCAGTTATTACCGGAGGAATCGATATCTGCTGCCCGCTGCTCAATTCATTTCTTGCATTATATGACTGCGGAGGACTTTTTTTTTTAGTTAATAAAAGGATCCTGGTTTCGGAAAGGATTTATTTATTTCTCATGTGTTTTTTTTTTAAAAACAGGGTGGACGCGTTTTGGGTGATTCTTTCGGTGATACAGTAGCTAAGAGGTGAAAACTGGAGCAGGAACTCACCGCCTGGGCAGAGGAAGTGTTGGTGATGTAGTCTTCCCTCGAGGGCAGAGACAAGGACGCCTGATCGAGCTACATGACGACAGAGAACAGAGGTTAGTGTCTGCTGCTTTTTTTTTTTTTTTTCTTTTTTTTTGAGCGGGGGCGGGTGGGGTGTTAATGTGCTCATATTTTTGTTGCAGCAATTGAAATCATCAACCGGCCAAGGCCCTGAATGTGTCCAAAATATTGATTTTGCATCTTTTAAATTGCCAGCTTTGTCCAAACGCTGATTTCCAGCCTTTCAAAGAAAAAAAAAAAAAAAAAAAAAACTCTGCGTCCCGTTTTTTTTTTTTTTTTTACCGCTGCGGCAAACACAGCTAATCAGCATGCAAAGACGTTCATCACGCTTGAGGTAGATGGTTCCTCACGGCAAGATCGCATGTGTGCCCTGTAGCTGGAGCAGATGGCGGAGAACAAATATCAATATTTCATACGGCGTCAACCAAATGCGTGTTTGTATGACTTTATGCCGCATCTTGAGGTATGGGAGGGAAAAGCTTTGACGTGAGACGGTCGGGTCTCTTCAGATGGCGCACCGAGAGGTGTAGCGGTCTGTCACGCGCTAGGGTCAAAAAGGTTCGGCCGTATGGTCCAAGCATCTATAGAAAAGATCCAACAGTATCTATAGAAAAGATCCCAAAGTATCTATAGAAAAGATCTCATAGCACCTATGGAAAAGATCTCAAAGTATCAAAAGGGACTGCAGCTGGTCACAGAGTACCAGCACAAATGCACTTCATTGGTCAGCAGAGACAAAACACCGACCAAGTGGAGAGTTCCTCGGGGAAGAACCAACTCCGCTACTCGAGGGTCAGTCTTTCATACTCTCCAAGGCGGCTTCTGCCCCTGATGCCTCCTCCCTTTTGGGTCTGCACAGGGCGGTTTTAATAAAAACCTAAACATCCTTACTGAGCATCGATACGACCAGAGGCGGCTGCTTACCTTGCCTTCAGGACTTTTTCCATTACTACACCCTCCTCCAATCGGAGGAACCAAGCCCCCCCCCCCTCTCTATTTTTTAAAAACCCCAGTGACCCATGGCCTCGCTTGCAAACGTTCCATAGCAACCTTTAATCACCCCGTGATCAAATGGAAGCTTCAAAATTTTTCCCCATATAGGTAGCCGCGTGTCCATTTACTCTCTGTCCTCTGGGAAACCTTTGGGGTCAACATAAGTGACTCTGCCTTAGGCTCCGAATTATTCCTCATCACCTCCCCGCATGCACCACACAGAGTCTGAACAGTATCTGAAAAAGTGGAGCCAATGCACAAGTCCCCTAAACCTGCAATCTGTCTAATGGTCAGCAGGAGGCGCCTGCAACTCATGAGGAAAGAAGCCTATGAGAAAAATGACCCGAATTATTACTTGATCATTTCCTCTTTTTTGCCCCCAGGTTTTCCTGGTGAGTTCATGCTCTGGATCACAAGCCTTAAGTCTTGTACCGTTTGTGTTGATGAGAGGTTCAAGTGTGTATCGCCATCAGTCCAAGAGTTGGTGGCGCATGGTCAAACATCAAGAGTTGACCTACAGAAATCTAAAGAATCAGTTCACTCAACTCTGGAAATTGGATTTACAGACACACATCTGTCTATTTCCTGGTATCACTGTGGAGGCCTGACCTTGATGATGTAGTTGGAGGAGTTTTTGTCGTCGGGGGAGACGTAGAGTCGAACCAGGACGCTCTTGCTGTGCTGGTTCCTCATCTCCGCCAACGTCTTCAGGAGGCTCCACTTGTCCGCCGACCACTGGTACTCGCCGCCAAGCCCCTCCCCCACGACGGGCCACCGAAACTCGGGCTGCCTCAGCGTCTTCAGCATGGGTTTGGAGTCCGCCTGCTCCAGTAGAGCTGTGTCGACAAACCAACAAACATACAGAGTGGCGTTCGTTTTCCTGTGTCATTGAGGGGTTTTTTTCTCTTTTTTTATTATGTTCTCAAAAGTTTATATTGTCGCCTTATTGCTTCGGTTCCTGCAGTGACCTAAATCCACCGCTGGGATCAATAAAAAGCTCATCAAGCTCCATTCTGAGCTGTCACTCAGCGTGTGTCTGCTCCTGCACCTCTGCCTCTGCGAGGACCGACTTTCACAAGCGATGCTGTGGCCGGTCCAGGTTCTCACGTCCGAGGTTAGACGAGGTTCTCGGATCCATACAAGTCAACGCGACGTCCTCCAAGCGCAGCGGTGAAACACTCACTCTCATTCAAGCAGGAGCGGTAGAGGATCTTCGCCTTGGTCACCGCCTCCAGTTCGTCGGGCTCTGAGGGAGCTTCCAGCAGTTCTGACGGAGACAACGGCTGGCGTCAACGTGTGTGTTTAACGATGAGAACGGATCTGAATAAATCATCCCGAGATGCGTCGTTCACCACACGGTGCTTTCACCCAAACATGCTGAAGCATCCATCAAAGTGTGGGTGCGGTGTTCATTACCGTTTTAAAATCACATTTTAAAACGTGTTGCTGCTTCTCGGCGCGTGCGTCATCCCAGATTTCCTGTTCTCTTTTAAAGCCAAAATGCATTTTTCTTATCAGTAACATTTGATGAGGGCCGAACGCACCTTTGAGTCGGATGTCCACCTGCTGCCGCAGCCACGGGTAGATGCCGTAGGAGGAGGACTCCTCGGGGATCGGGTTCTCCTTCAGCCAACCGCCACAGGAGAACGTGTAGAAGTCCTCGCAGGGGTTGACGGACTTGTCCATTTTATTCAGAATCGACCCGGCTACAGCCAGGAGGCAGCGATGAGGTGAGAAAATAGAAACAGCGGGGTCAGCTGAGCAGCGGGCACATGCATGTTTGCAGGGAACATACGTGCCGACGGCAGAGGATGCCTGCAACAGCTCACCTGCCTCAATGCATTCTGGGGTCAGGCAGAACTCTTCCTGATTGGTTCTTTGGGAAACTGAGGAGAACGAAGAGAGACGATGATAATCACATCTAAAAGCTGAAGCGGCATCCCTAATTTCTTAGGATTGGGATTCCTGATTTCCAAGCCATTTTGGTCGTCAGCGCTCGGGGAAGAAAAAAAGCTGAATCCTGAGCTCAGATTTGTCCACAGAAGGTCAGTTTGTTTAAAGAGCAAAGACGCATCAGAAAAGTGGGAGGTTTTCTGGTATAGTACAATCTTGAATATGTGTTTAATTCACAGTAATTAGATTACTCAGCAGGCGCCAAGTGTTTTGACTGAACCTGGAAAGCTCGACTCGCTTTTATTGTCAGGAAACTTCAAGTATTTAACACTGGCACATTTTACAACATCATATCCTTGTTTTAATTGATGCATTTGTTTTATGGCCTCCGTGTCCAAATGAACATCCTTTATTTGTTTTCCTTTCTTGGCTAAATTGAAATTGAGGTCTCGGCAATTGCTCAATATGCCTGAAGTGTCAGTGAGAATTAATAACGACAATAATAACAAAAACATTAAGGAGGATTTGGCGCCGCGCTCCTCGGGCTGCAAAGCGATTCCCAAGTGTTTCTTCGTTTTCACAACGCGCTCAACCGATAAGTGAGGTGTGAGAAAAGAGAGGGGGCTTAACCGGCTAAAGTAAACTGGTTATCGGATGGAAGCGTAACAGCCCAACTCTCCCTTAAAAACGGGGGCGGACAAGGAGCCAAGAGCTGCTGATGCAGCTGGAGACCACTTAAAACAGAATAAACATTTACTGACGTCTCTTTTTTTTTTATCATTTCATAAATTCGTGCAGCAAGCGAGAGTGACATCGTCACCATCTACCGCTGCCAAATTTAGACAAGAACGATTTTGCGTTCGTCAAGACCGCGAGGTCGGTCGGTCGGTCGGTCGGTCGGTCGCAAAAGCAAAAAAAGGTACTTGTGGCTCTCCGGAGACGACCGAAGGCCCGCGAGCACACGCCAGCGGCGCCGGGCGCCACAAGAGGCCAGAGTCGAGCAGTCCATTATTTACGGCACGCTCCTCGAGGAGTGGACCACAGGTTTTGCCCCGCTCAATTTCCTTCCTAGAAGGTGAACGCTGGCCGAACCCTGCTGTCATGGGACGTGTGAGGCCACAGAGTGAGCAGACGGATTTAGAAGCCCAGTCCCTATTGTGCGCGGATGAGCGGGAGAGCGCCAGCGGGCGAGCCTCGACCGCCGTGTCCGACCTGCGAGGCTGACCGGGCGCGCCCGCTTTTGTGAGCAGTGTTCACTCTTGAGTAAAAAAAAAACACACACACACACAAAAAAAATGCACTCACAAATTTCAAACCCCCACCTCACCACTGCACACACACACAGAGTGGTTCAAACATACACATGCACAGATGTGTGACCGTAACCCAAACTGACCTCACGTACTAAAAGGGCCACTAACAAAACTGCACTTCACACACACACACCCTTTTAGCTAATTAAGAAATTTAAGGAAAAAAAATGTAATTTTTTTAAGCAAACCACCCGACATTGTTGAGACTGGCGCCTCGCATGGCCGGAGACGAGAGGCTTTTCCATGCGAGCGGCTGCGTGGGTGACTGCGCTGCATGCATACGTACATAGTGTAGGAGCATAACATAAATACACTTCAATGCCACCACAAGAATGTTGGCTTCGCTTCTCTTGATCTGGAAAAAAAAAAAAAAAGGGACCCACACACACATGCATGCACACACCCCTCCCATCCTACTGACCGCACACTACTGAAATGACTAAAAATGTCAACATGTCTGCTTTTAAGGTCAAACTCCCCCCCCACCCCCCCTCCAAGAACATGCCTGTTCTGTCTCCACTCTAATGTATGTGCATTAAATATGACCCTCGAGCCACGAGATAGTTAGCTGGAAGTCTCTTGGAAGTTAGCCAAGGTTTTAAGACACTCTTAAGCCCGCCAAGTAAATATAACTATCATGTATTTATGTACGTAGAGTTCTTCACAAATTCACGAGTCCAGCGCCCCGTGTAAGGTTCACGCCACAGACGCCTTAAATTAACGGCATTAATTACCAAAATCATTTTTCCAAGTTTCTGCAACTGTTAATCCACCAGAATGCGGAAGCTCTTTAGCTAAATTCAAATCCTTAACACTTAAATATGATTACTGTTACCCATGAATTTTTGAATTTACGTTTTCACAAAAAAAAGAAAAAATAGCAAAGCACGTTAGTATTTCTTGATAAATGGGTGAAATTATATTATAGTTTTTTTCTGTTCAGAGAAACAGGTTAATATGAGTTTAACAAAAAAAATGAGAATCAAAATATAACAGACATTTACAGTACATACCTATCTATATCTATATATAGACATATACAGTATAGATATGTAGACATATACAATATATCTATAGTGAATATATATGAAAGCTTGTATATGTCTACTGTATATAGACATATACATATATACTGTATCTGTATAAAGATATACGACTATATATACAGTATATTTCTGTTATATATTGATTCATTTGTACAAAAGCCACAAAAAAAAACCAAACACACAAGTTGCAGTAAGTATCGATGAAGGAAAATGTTCCAAAGACTTATTTTTAAACTTTGAATGCTGCGTCCATATCATGAGCTTCACATTTGCCATTGCTGCATTCTCTTCCACCTTTGGAGCCCCGGTCGGCCCGTTTCCCCTCGTTTCCACGCTGATCCGGGCTGACAGACGTGGACGTGCGGCTCATATTCACGCTCGCACTCATGCATTGTTGGAGCCCTTTTATTGAGATTAGCGGCCAGTGAATCGGCGCGAGCGATGGGGGCGGGGGGGCGACTGCAATGTTCTGATTAGACGCAGTACAATTAAACAAGCAGCATCGTCCATCACATCAGCAAACCTCTGGGAGACCACACGAATGGGGAACTGCACACTTGAACTTGACATTTTTTTTAAATGCGCTTAAAGTCGGATTCCTTCAACACTGTTAGACTCTCTTCGGCAAAATGGAACTGAAAACTTTTAATTTGCTTTGTTTTTGTTTATCTGTTCAAACCGTGGCTGTGAATGACGCTGGTGCATGTATCGTTTTTAGCGATGTGTCTTGACAACTGCGCGCTGCCTCCAAGTCAGGAGTTTTCACCGACGCTCACGCGCAAGCAGGACACAAACGCCCACCAACGGGGGCGACGCCAACGCGCTTCTCTACCTTCCCGGAGCGCAAAACTGGCTCCCACTCGGAGAGGAAGAGGCTCTGCATGCGCACGCGGGCACGCATGAAACCTAATATGGACCAAAAATAGCTTGGCATGGAGTTACCCACAAGCCCTCTGCACAGACCTTTGCTCCCACCACTGTGCCAGTTTGTGTTATTTACAGTCTGCGGCTACAATCTGCGGCTATGAAGTGTATATGATGCACAGATTTCCTAGCACATGACAATGCAGTGTGTGCGTGTGTGTTTGGACTTACCCAGTATGAGTGCGAGCAGCAGAGTGGCACAGAGACACACACACATGGCCAGTGCTATCTTGTAGAGACGAGTGTTGCACCGCTCGGGCTTGACCCCGCAGCCCCCTAAGCGCTCCAGTTCCATGACGGACTGACAAAACAAACACACACTCACACACACTCACTCCTGATGTCTACCTCACAGTGGGGAATACACTCCGGCTGCCACAGATATCCTGCATACAGTTCTAACAAAAAAAAACCATCATGGATTTCTAAATTTGTTTTTTTTTTTCTTGTCCTCAAAAATTACACTAACATCTCCACTATCTCCTCGTTTCTGTACAAGAGCACAGACTTTATTCACCTCCCCAATCACTCTCTCTGCTATCTGACTCTCTGTCGCTACTCTAACTTGGCTCTTCAAACTGTTCCTCCCTCCCGCCTCGTCACTCACGCCTCCCCTCCCCTCCCTTCCTCTCCTCTTCCCACCCTTCCATCACTCCCTTCTCCCTCTTCCCTCCCTCGAGGAGAGAAGGAACCAGGCCTCTCGGCGACGGCCCGAGCGGGGATCATTTATCCAGCCTATTAACTGAAACCAGAACCTGCTCCGTGCGTGCGTGTGTGTGTGGGTGCATCACTGGAGGCTGCAGACCTGGGTCGTGACGTGAACATATTATTTGAAAAGAACGTTACATCCCATGTGCAAAGGGGCAGCGCGTTCTGCTCCAGACATTTATCAGATTAGTCCAGGGCAAAATTACACACACACACACACTGATTAAAACTGATTAATCTGCAAAAAAACAAAAAAAACCCCACCATGTGGTTTTTTGTTTTTTTGGCATTGTCAGAACGCATCAATGGCTTCTCTGGACAGCTACAGCCAGAGGTGCTGATGACAGTGACACAGCGGCTCCCGATTGGTCCTCAGCCTCCACCCCTGCTGTGGCGAGGACTCTTTCTGCACGTGCTCATTAGGGTTTGGGGCGTTGGCCAGAGTCCTTATAGAGACCTGACGTCCTGTGCTGCAAAAAAAAAAACAAAAAAAAAACACCCATTCATCAGGCGGACACATGGACCACGACGCCATTGTTCCAGCGCTCTGACTCACAGTCACTTGTGTCCTGTTATTTTTGCGCTCTCACAATTTTAACGGGGGCTCTGAAAGTCCTGGTCGACCCCATTTCTACATACCAAGTCCTCACACAGTGGAGTCAAACCATCGCCCTGCCTCTCAGAGTTTAGCAACACATGCCTCCCTTCTGCTCTCCCATCATCCTCCTCCTCATCATCATCATACCAAGTCTGTTTACTCCAACATCCCCCGGATTGTCATTAGCGCAAGATATGCAAGCTAACCCGCGCATGAAAGGGCGCATACGCAATCGGTTGGTGGGGGAGGGGCATGTCTTATCTGACCCAAACCCCCGTACGCGCATGATAACTGAACGAGTGCAATCCTTCCCCCAGATATCCCGAGAGAAGTGCTGACGGCGGGCGTCTGCTCGCCTTCCGTAAACACACATTTACGCGCTCGCGTCGCCGAGATGCCCCCGGTATTTATAAGTCTGTGGGAAACACCCTTTACAAAATTGCAGCGTGTCATCCCGCTCGTTCACACGCCCGAGGAAACGTGAGGTCACGGCGCGACTCCTTGACAACGCCACGGTGACGCTGGAGCTTTCCACATAATGTGGGATTACGTACAAGTGTGTGCTGGGGAAAAGGTCGGGAACGGTGTGACCTTATTAATGCTCACAAAATCACACCATTTTCCCTTCAGTGAGTTTAAAAAAACAAACAGGATTATTCGTATGGCCTGGAAATGGAAAGGCAGATGAAGAGAGGGCAGCATATGGCGCTATTGTCCTGGTAGACGCAGAATAAAACTTAATCTAATCTCTCAATGACTTTGGGTCCATATCTGTCTGAAATTATGCGGTAAATGCTTTGAAGCTCGGCCCCAAGATGCAAAGAATGTCGCTTTGGTTGCATCACTGCAACTTTTGACCACCAACTCCCCGTCGCTTCGTCCTTGCATCCATGTGGACCTTTGTGCCGATTTTAAAGGAAATTCTTTCAATGGAGTGGAATGGGGGGGATTATCTAATCTTGACTGTTTTCCTAGACGACCCAAGGAAAATAGCAAATCTACTTTCAGTTTTTCTAATCACAATCAAAAAGGTGCCATGTGATTGGTTTAGCCACCACTTGATGATGGGCCACTTCACTGTCATCCAAAGGGAAGATTAATATACGACTATGCAGCATCTACATGAGTCGAATGCACTTTGCATTCTGCATGGATCGACAGATGGAAGGTTGAAGTTTCACTTCCTACAATCATCGTGTGTTTTTAATGATTTACCCATCGACGTTAAAACTAGAAGGCAAAAGAGCTCCTCGACACAGAAGCCAAAAGATAGCCATCGCCCCCCGGTGGCTGGGAATATCGGTCATAAGCCCCGCCTCCTTCTTGGGCCAAACAAAAAATTTAGTTCTTCTTCCCCAAATATGGCTTCTGTCATTTCAGCTAATCTTAACAACATTAATGCTTGATCCAAATGTTAATTTTTCTTATATTTTTGGTTTTAATTATTTGATGCTAAAAAAAGGAGGGTGTGGCTTCAAGATTGGCGGCAGCTATGGCGGAGACGCCGGAAGCCACCGAGGCGTTTCGGGGCTTCTGTTCAGGAACCACGGGTAAGAAAGTTGAGAAGACAGGTAACACTAACACTCTATAACCTTTAATGTGTGTTGTAAAACAAAAAAAAAAAGTTTTATTTTAGCTGTTGATATTTTAGCTGCATTTTTGTACAACTGTAGATTATATACTCAATGGAATTTCAACCCAATTTTTTAAGAAAAAATAATCGTAGCAGAAAGCAGCTGCACGTTTTCAAAACTGTCATTGAACATTTAAATTTGACAAACAGATCTACCGTTTCTTTAAATAGTTGCTTTTATTTTCAAAACATTTTCTCAATCAACAGCTTGTCAGAGAGCACTTAAATAAAACGAATCATTCATACAAGAAGTTTGCAAGAAGAGCACAGACAGCGGGAGTAAAAGTCAAAACGAGGGGGAAGTTGGACGTTGGCGGGGAATTTTGCCGCCTTAATGCCCGACGGTGAGGAAAGACACTTGATTTTCATCAATCATTCATGTGAGATGTTCACCTTTTCAAAAGGTTGCAGTGTAAAGGAGGATCTTCGGTAAATTGATTTATCTATGAAAGACACTTGCATGAGTATTAGGTAGCAACGTGTTTTGTTGTTTTTTTAACAGTGATATGGAGTAGAACGGCAACTTATTCCCATAATGGCTTATTAAAATCCCAGTCCGCGCTGGGACTGAGGTGTTGGAGTGGTGTGTTTCTCTTGCGTTGTTACTCACCCAACTTTCTTGGCCACCAGCTGAAAACAAGACAAACACCCTGTGGCGCTCGGCGAGGAAAACGCAGTCTTTCGGAGTCGCACCTTCGATAAGAGCGTGCCCTCAACACATTGTGGATATTCAAAATTTGGAAAAGACTTTGTAAACAGTCTCGTGTGACGGCGCTCGACAGTGAGTGCATGCTGTATTTGTGTGTGTGTGTGTGTATGTGTGCTTTTGTGTGCGCGCGGCGGTATTAAGGAGGAGGAAGCGCGTTTTCCCTCGTGGTCCAGTAATGGCTCGGCGGCTGAGTCGTGTTCTGCTCAGCGGTCCCGAGAAATTGGGCAGCGTTGTTGGATAATGGAGGCGCCTCTCCTGTGTCTTCACAGTTTAATGGTCCACAAGTCTCAAAAACATCCTGAGAGAGCAACTCTCAGTCCACGTGTTTTTCTTTTTTGTGTTGGGTTTTTCTTTTTTTTTTTTTTGCCGGCAAGGCTAACAACTGTGGCTACCGCGCCGTGACCATCCACAGGCCCAGCGCCACATTGGCTGCAAGCAGGGCACTGCCTGCCAGCAGCAGGAAGAAGCCAATCAGCTCGCGCTTTTGACGGTCCGTTACCACGGTTACCAGAGTGGCCTCCAGCAAAGCGTTGAGCATCCACTGACCATCGAGGGCGAAGCACGGAACGGAGTTGACAACTGCTAATGCACCAGAGAGGGAAACCACGTATCTGGGGAAGGACGGGGTTCAGGACAACAAGCGTGGACTGGCAGGAGAGCGTTCCCTGCGGAAAATGGGTGTGAACGGGGAAAAATGCTGAAGCAATAATGAAAAAATGCTGAAGCAATGATGAAAAATGCCAAAGAAATGCAAAAATGGTAGGAAAGAAAGCTCAAATGAAGCATGAATCTCGTTATAAAGCTTGAGATGAATATTCTTAAAGGATAAAAAAACAAAAAATAATGTCAATGTGCAGTCATCATGTGATACAGTACATGACATCATATCATATAGTCTATCAGAGCCTTGTTACTATGGGGATGAACAATCAAAGCAAAAAAGTCAATTCATTTCCACGGACCAATTTTTTTTTAAGCGTAATATTGTGAAAAGTTTAAAATTTAATAGGCTTTAATGGAAGAATAAATGTCCTCCTAAAGTTTGATAGTGTCATGGTTTCTGTAGCTTCAAGGATGCAAACGTTGGCTAGCCAACGTAATGTACCAAAAAAATGAAGAAGAAAAAGCAGAAGAGGAAGAAGAAAAAGAACAACAAGAAGGGGAAAGATTTTGTGCAGAACTTTGGCCCGTCACCCACTGAATGCTAAAGACATGGCGGTTCTACGCTGATTCACAACTGAGTCTGATGCATGACCCTGCGAGAGGCTTTGCTGAGTCACGGGGAGCAAATACTAACATCTGAAAATGTGAAAAAGCTAAAAACTAGATTACTAAACACTCGATTTGTCTGAGGTCGGTTTTTTTTTCCCAGGTAAATCTGTAGGACCGATGTCGCGCGCTCCGACTCGACGGACCTCGCGGCCGTTACAAAATCCGAAACTGCCCAAAAAGAGGATAAAATGCTTTTTTCCCCCCCAACCAAACAAGACGTAATTACGTCTGACGTCTTGTAACCGGCTTCGACCACGTTTCTAAGTAAAACTATGACAAACTAATGTGGCTGAAGCAGAGATGGAGTTGATCATTATCTCGCCCACGCCTTTTCATTTTCTATGGGACGTTTTCTCTCTTTTTTTTTTTGCAGCTTTGTTTTGTGTGCCTTTTCTGTTGCTACGGCGACTGGAACGGCTAAGAGCTCAAACTCAAATTAATCTAAATAGTGAAGTGGGGAAACAAAATGATTTTGCGGGGACTTGCAATCTCACCAAGAAGCCATGACATACATCTCGGGATACGGTTTTAATAAACTGCAGCACAAATGCCTTGGCACTCGTCAGTGATTCGTCTTTACGCGGGCACATTTTGCTGATTTTGCGGTTTAAAAGATACTGCAAAGTATCGCAATGACTCGAACAATAGTTGGTTAACACCCTCAGACTGCTCTCCAGTCAGGTCCCCACGAGTCTACGAATCCAAACCCTGATCTTTACGCGGATGAGGGAGCAAACATAGTGACACAAATCAACACTTTAGTGCTTCCGCGGAGCCGCAATCACAAATGTCAATAGCTGGTAATTACGGGCGGCGTTCAGCCATTTAGGCTGCGATGAGCCATCATCAAGAATCGTGAGGGGCATCGGGCTCCGCGACTGAAGCAAAAATGATTGGGGCGGGACTGATGAGCCTGACATTCAGATGTGACTTAGAATGTGTTCAGAAGCCTGTTAATGAGCCCTCGGCGTGTCTGTGCCGAAGTCAGCAGTTGAACATTCGACAGAAAGCGAAGCTCGGGTTTATTTAGGAGATAAACATTGTTTGCGACTGGAGAGAGTGGCGTTCACCTCCTCCTCCAACGACAATCAGGACTGAAAGGATACTTGCAGAAGGTCTCCAGGAAAATGGGCAGATCCAAGTGGAGGAAACTGAAGCGGGGGACAAAGTTTGTCAGCGACACTGGGGAAAGAAAAAACAAAAACAAAAACACAGGAGTTCTCTTTGAGACGCGGCGTTTGATACGAGACCCGCCAGCCTCCTCCCGCTCACTCGCTGTGCGGATCATCTAAAAACGGAGTCGGCTCGAGAACCAGACTGTAAACAGCAATTATGATAAGAGTCCAGACGTGTGCTCGCGTAGTCCTCCAAGGTTGGGACTCGCACCCGGAAAAAAACAAAAGCAATTCCTACGAGCAAATATTAGATACTGAGCATTTTACTCTGAAAATCCAAATTTCCTCAGCTCTCACACACACATACCAGCGTACTGAAGGTGCGGCGGATACCCCACAAACAGCATGTGTGTGTTTGGGGGGTGCGTGACGCGGATGAAGCGGGTCTGGTTCTCCAGAGACGGGGTGACGCAGACGCTGGGAGCGTGGGCGTGCGCGCTGCACTCGCTGTCCGTGCGACACGCCCGGGTCCCCGTCACCATCTTGCGCACCGGCATGCAGGCGTACTAGGGAGAGAATCCACATACGTGTAAAAAAAATTAAATAAATGTATAAATAAATGAGGAAAAAACAAAGCAAACTTAAAGAAATATAGTCATATTCCACTTTTTTTTTGTTACTTTTTGGTTTCTTTTGCTTAACGCGTGCGTCTTTATCCCTTCACGATGGCGGCTATCTTGTTTTCCTTTCACATATCTATGTCAAGTATAGTCTATTTTTCAATGTCCCACTTCTTCCTCTTGTGTCCATTAATGACAGCCATTATCTTGCTTGTGATTGGCCGTCTTTATCGGCGACCCTGACATGCTTTCACACATTCTCAATTAAAGATATGGAGAAACTGGAAATACATTAAAAGATCATTTCATTTTCTGCCAGCACTAATGGTTCCATTCTTCTTGCTCGACATTGTGTGGTTGGTATCAGCAATCTTTTTGTCTGAAGCTAAAAATGTTCTTTATTGTGCGTCCAGTCCCGAGTAGCTCGAAATATGAATAAAGGGAAGTGAACTGAATAGAAGTAATATAAATATGCACTATTGTCTTGGAAACATGCTGACATGGGGGAGTTAGTCACAAAAAAAGTCCCTGTGTGTGTGTGTGTGTCTGTGCGTGTGTGTGCGCGTGTGTGTTACCTCTCTCTCTCTGCTGTTCCTGCTCTGTGGTTTGATGTAGGAGAAACACAGGTCCGTCAGGCTGTTGTTGCTGCAGCAGTCCATCGTTCCATCCAATCGCTTAAAAGCTACCAGCGAAGAAGAAATAACAAAAAAAAAAAAAAAAAAACGGACTGACTGATTAGATTTGTGCGTCAGGCAGGAAGATAAAAATCAGCCAACATAAACGCGTTGTCAATGATGCGTTTATCCCCCACGCCCCCGCAGCAGGTACATGTCACTGCCCCTGATGGCCGGAGAGGGGAATCGCAGACTTTGCGGCGCCTGGCGTCGTTCAGTCGACCTCTGGTGCCACGCAGAGCGACACCGAAGCTTCTGGAGTGACTTCAAGATGATAATAAAAATAAATATGCCACAATTTTGTGGAGAACCCACAATGCAATACTGCCACAACACTTAGGTCACACCATGACAGTACTTTGATTTTATGATATGCTGTGATATTCGTGCTGTTGATTGTTAAAAAAAAGACTAATTTATTGCAGAATTTGCTGTTATTTATCAGCATTAATTGCCTTTTTCTTCGTCAGACCGGAGCCATAATGGACGATGGAAATGGCGGTCCTGTGATGAAGTCTTTTGTGGCTTTGCGGCGAAAGTTTCACTCGGGTGTTTTGCTTTTGAGGCGATTGGTGAGCGGCCAGTTACTTCTTCTGTGGTCGTTAAATTGGGCTTCGCAGACTGCGCAGGTTACTTTAGTTTCCTCCAAAGATTCAGCTTCTTAAAATTAAAACTTTTCTCCTAAAACTCCAAACTCGTCCTTATCCACTCATCCAGAATGGTTTGCTGTGGCACACATTGGTCATAGGTTTCTTCTTCTGTTTTTTTTAATCTGTTGCCCCAGGCACAAAAGCCTGCATCTCTCATTCATACTTGTGCAAGCAGAGGGAACCCACCTCGACCGTGGGCCCAGCTGGGCTGCAGGCTGGCGACAGGGACGCAGTATCCGGTCTGTGGGGTGTGCGTGAGGTGAGACAGGCAGCTGCTCCAGTCCTCCACGCCCCTGACGGTGCAGTCCTCCAGCCCCGTCACGATGTCCCCAATTGACAGGCCTCTGGCCCCGTCAGCCGCCGAGCCCTGAAGTGTATAAAAACGTCCACGGTCACAAAATCATGGTTTGATGGTCTCCAGTTTGGAATCCTGTGATCTTGTTATAGCACAAAAACACTTTTTTTTTTCCTTCTCCCAGCCGGCTGCTGCCAATGAGGTCAACAGCGGCGGACTTCTCGCCAAAGTGCCCTTGTCCAATAAAAGCACAAAAGATGTCAACGCGCATTCACGCCCTCAAGACTCGACCCAGGAAAATAAAAAAGGTTAGAAAATGACGAGTTTATTACTGCCACACTGCAGAGGACATACCTCCGCCATGTGATATCTGGTGAGCGGTGAGTAAAAGCATGCAGGTCCGTTATTCCATCCCCGCCACGCTCTTCCGCTGCGGCGAGCTGAATGAAAATTGGCCTGACAGTTTTTACGTAATCCTGCTGACAGAAGGACTCTCGGGGGTGGACAGACCTTTGCCAAAGCTAATGTTGGGAGGGCTTTTCTGTTTTCTTTCTACTATTTTTAGCGGATCCAGCCCAAAACCGAGTTGCTTTTCTTTTTTTTTTTTTTGTTCTCCCCTGACCGATGTTACAACCGTCCGCCGAGTTACATGGAAATAGCCCCAGTAGTTTTTTGCGTAATCCAGCCGACGTCCAGACAAACCAACGAGCCAGCCCAGGAGAGCGTAAGGCCAAAATTTCTGAATCAGAGAAGCGGTGGCGCTTGAAAACGCGAGCTAAAAAAAAAAAAAGACATGCGTGCAGCGTGTGCAGCTCTGTAATTAATGGACGGTGTGTAAATGACGGAATGATTGGGCGGCTGCGCTGACCTGCACCACCTCGGTCACCAGCGCCCCGCCGCCGGTGGAGTACATGGGAAACAGGAAGAGCGGCAACAGGAAGAGGCAGGCCAGCGCCACCACGCACAGGACAAAGTTGTGCCACACTCCTAGAAGGAGAAAAACAAACACACACACAAAAAAGAAAGTCTTTTGAAATCACAGCACAACTCTTTGGGCTTATTTTTTTGACACATCAAGTATGTGAGTCATCATTCCAGCGTGGTTAGGAGATAATTAGTAGGTCCTGTACATTGAGGGTAATTTTTCCTCTAGGGGAAGACTTATTTTTACCTTTGTTTCTTTTCTGATGTCAGAAAAAAAAAAGAAAAAAAATGTCGGCGCTGCTGGTTGCTACAAATTACATTCAATTCCCAGCGGGACATGCAAGACTTAAATTCATGGCGCACGGGCGACGTGAGGCAGAAAAGGTACTTTGCGACTTTCCAGGGTAGACAAACTATTAAAAGTTATATCACCTTTCTCGGCGGGGTAAATAATAAACATGCAACGTGTGAGCGCCCCCCCACCCGGCGTATGGAACCACCCCCGCTGTGGCGATAGGAGGCCACGGAGAGACGGATAAATAAACACAGCACGCTATTATGTCACCAATCCCCCTGGTGGGAAAAACATTTCTCTCTCTCTCCGCTAACTGATTTGTCGTGTGACTTGATTGGACGTCTCGGGTTCTACGCCCGCTGGCGCCGTCCGATGTGTTTCCTTGTCACATTGAGCAAAAAGGGGGAAAATGCCAGGAGGGGAACGCTCTCTACATGTAAATGCTTTTCACAGCGGCTCTTCACTGCCCTCTAAAGGATCCAGTCCTCGAGGGGGGGGGGGGGGGGGGGTGGAGAGGGTGCCCTCCCTATATTATGGTTTCTGCAACCATCACACTGAATTTCCTGGAAACTATTTTCCTGGTTCTCACACAGGCGTCTATTTGGGAATTGCACACTGGAGGTAGTCGAGTCATTTTTATTTTTACAGCCTTAAAGTCACAAATCTCGTGGCTTTAAACAGGCTCAGCAACCCGTACGGTGAACGACGCCCTGTGTTCTTAAACGCTTGAATCGAATGAGGAAAAACTCGGCCAGGAGGATTCGTTTTTTTTTTAACTGTTTTCTAATATTGTTTTTTTTTTTTAACTGTAAAACTGAACTGCCATCGAGTTGGACGGGATTGCAGAATTCCTTCTCTTCTTCAGGATGGTTTTCGCTGCAGTCAACAAGCAACGCTGAGGGCGTAACGGCACGCGAATTCGCACTGAACCGTTACCGTGGGGACGTCACGGTCCGGCGCCACAGTCACAGACGAGTGCGCCGCAAAAACACACTTAACGTGCTAACTCAGGTCAAACGGAATCACCCGGATGTTCGGTCATAACTCAGCAAAAAATCAGTTCAAACAGCTTCCGCCCGCTATTTCCGAGAAGCCTGGACATGTGAAAGCAGACAGGAGCAAAGACATGACCGAGGTTATTGGCATCTACATTTCTAGACATTTATAGACCCGTATGCAGGAGTATAGGACCTGTATGAAGTACAAGTGCTTATAAAACTGCTGAGGCATCATTGCAACTTCCAATCCTGTGCACAGGTAAGTGGAACAAACCAATTGGAATGCACACAATTTTAGTTTTATTAATCTACTTATTAATCTATTTATTTTGTACTTTGACAACATGAGGAATGCTTTTCATTTTTGAAGCTGACGGTTCCCTGTTGCTTTATAAAACATGACAGCATATGTTGGGTTCACCCACTGCAGGACAGACTGTACCAACGATGTTAGGTAGTTCGACGGTATCAGCACTGTGTGGAACAAACTGACTTGTACAACTGTCAAAAATTAATGAAAACAAAACAAAAATTGTGCATTGGGGAATTTTTGTTGGTTGTTTTCTTCCTTGTCGTACCGAAACATGACCCCCAAAACCGAGTTATGTCCTGCACCATGACCTCGGTGCGCCGTTACACCCCCACACGACGCCGTTACACGTTGGTCAAAAACACCGTTTTTTGCGGTGAGGCGCCTGGCTGCCTTCGTGTCAGTCGTCGCGCATCTCCATTATCAAAAGGACGTGCGGTAATGCGACCAAATTCTGCACTTTCGTGACGGCGTTTTGCATTTAAATGAAACCGCCAAACGGGGTTCATTATTGCTCCTGATGAAGTGTGATGAAAAACTGCAATGTTCTAGCTCTGCAATGTTCTTTCACAGGCCTGCGCTGAAAAGTAATCAGCCATTAACCGTCTCTCTCAGATCACCGACGGTGGCCTTTTTTTGGGGGGGGGTGGAGGGGGGCATCAGTCACATTCATGCGTGGAAAACTGCCATCTCAACACATCGATTAATTCAAATTTAATTTTCTTGATTGGGGCCTGAAATAAAATGCGATGCGAAGCAGCTGTCTGGCGTTCGGCAATAAAAAACACCTGGGCGTGACCTCCGCTGTCGGCGCGGGACGAGCGCTTCAAACAAAACGCTTCCTGTGATTGTGATTAATGGCCCTGATTACACTCGCTGGCAAAACAATGGGGATTATCGGAGGGGAGCGGCGGACGGGGGCGCTTACCGGCGCAGAAGATGCGCAGCTGCTGAGTGGGTGAGATGAGGTTGAGGTGCGTGGTGAAGAGGTCCACGAATGCGCCGGGATACATCACAAACACGAACATGCCGAAGCCGTTCACCCGCACCTGCTCCCTGGGGACAGACAAGTGTTTCCATTTTTATTAAAAGACCCGCCATCACTAGCATAGGTTGTACGTGACAACCTACTTGGCAATAAAACTGCCTCTGATATGAGACACTTCTTAGATTCTGGCTTTCACTGTTTTTTAACCTAACCTTTTTAACCAAAAAGTATCCAGATTCTTGGTAAACAAAAACACTTTAAATGGTTTAAACTGCTTTTGTTTTTTATAAGTTCTCGTGCATTTTTGCGTTTTCTGCCATGAGCCGACACCGACCGCTGGAAGTGATGAGCTGTTACGGGTTTCAAAGTCTTGCGAGAAAACCAAAAACGGAGAGGCCTCGCATGAAAGCAGCTGCTTACTCACCGAAGCAGAGCTGCAACTAACTGCCAACGACGCGAGGGGGAACGCTGGTGAATGCCCATCACCACTTCAGAGAGGCGGCGTGTTTATGATTGGCGAGTGGTGCTTTTAAAATTTTGTTTTCACGGCTTTTTTTTTTTTTTTGCAATTCCAGCTGAAGGCATTTTTATAAACTTGAATAATAATTTACCTGTTTTTGTGGTGAAAAATTGGATGATAAAATTCACAAGCAAAACACGTTTATTTTAGATGACAAAATACCTAAA
>CAAKHG010030979.1:0-14445 GCA_901007715.1 Dactylopterus volitans | reverse complement strand
CATGGCATGTCAGGAGAAAAATGCACATAAACCCTTTTTTTTGCGTTAAGCTTTGAACTCCAACCACTTCCACATTAACCCAGCGGCCTGCAACGTCACCACTGACTGACTGTTAACGCGTCATCATTGAAAGGCGCGCTGTCAAATGGTCTCCTCTTGTGTCGACACCAGGGGGCGCTGCTCGACGACCTGTCCGCCAACACCAGCTACGTGGTGCAGGTGGTGGCCGTGTGCACCAACGGCCTGTACGGGCGCACCAGCGACGCCGTGACGGTGGCCATGCCCGCCGATGACCCCGGTAAGAGCGCCCGCGCCCGAGGCCGAGCGTAGCGCTCGGCAGTCACCGCGCGCTTACTAATCTCTCTGCTGCCGCCGTTGTGCTCCGAGCGAAGCTGAAAACGCATTAACTTCTCAGAGCAGCGAAAGATTCCAGAGGAAAGAGTGGAGGATCAGACGTACGGAAGCCCAGTCATGCCCAAAATAAATATTCACAACGGCAAAATGAAAATACTCTTCTGGGAAGCCAAATGATGACTTTTTTTAATGGGAATATTGTGAAAAGCTTTTGCTGTTTAAGATGATTTACGATTTAATTTGTGTAAAATTTTACTACTTCCTCAAAATGTTATGAAATACAATTTACTATATAAACTTAATGTAAATATTATTTTTTTTATATAAAAAAATTGGAATCACCATCTCACAAGCTTGGTGTTTAATCCCATAATTGTGAGTTAAAATAATTTACATGTTGCACCTTTTTGAATTCAGTATTTTCACACAAAATGTATTCATCTTAACAATTAATTACCAGAGATGTTTTGACTCATTACTTGTTTCCTGGAAATTATTAGTATTTTTCTCCCATTTTGAAGAATTTCTTTTTATAGTAATTGAACTTGACTAGCAAAAAAATAAAATAAAATAAAAAATTTGCAAATCAGAACCAGATGAAGATATAAATATGAGCTGGAAGCTGCAAGCTGGAAGTGGTTGTTGTCAGCCAGCGATTATTTTCATTATTATTGTTATTATTATTTGGCCCAGACGTGACTTTCCTGTTCGTGTGCGTAGCTCCCAGCCTCGTTTCTTCGTGAACATCTCCATCCTCCCTCTCATCCTCCCTCTGAACCCTGAACCACACAGAAGATGTACTCTGGTTTGTCCTCGCTCTCTCTCTCTCTCTCTCTCTCTCTCCCTCTCTCTCTCTGTCTATCTCTCTCTCTCTCTCTGTCTGTCTCCATCTCGCTCTCCCTTCCCTCCCTTCTGGGGTTGATATGATTCTTGTTCTGTGAGGGTTCAGTCGCACACGCGCTCGCTTGTCCTTCTTCTGTGTTTCAAACTCTTCCACCAAGTTTCTCTGTGTACTCCTCAAAGAGGAAAAAAAAAAACATATATAAATGTTCTGTCTCTCTATATATTTAAGATGCTTGCTTTGGGGTCAAGGGGGTCATTTCCTGCGTCCCGTCATGTCACGTGGAAAGACCGAGTCGCCATCTTTGTTGTGCTTTCACTGTGTGGCGTCCGTTCCTTCCGCCTCTCACAGTAAGAGAAATGTTTGCATGTGCGCGGCGGCGTTGTGTGTACACGCCGACTCGGGATGGCCACCTTGTATTTTAACTGAACTTTGTGTGAAATAAACTAATCTGTGTTGCTGTCAAGCGAAACAAGGGCCTAGCGTACGTCACTGCCGGCCCGCCTGCATGAGTGAGGGGCGCCGCGGTAGCTCCGTGTGACTCAATCGCTTTTGGCGCGACTGCATGTAAAATGTTTCACTTTGGCTATTTGCAGAGGTCGTAAAAGGTCGTGGTGCTAAAAAAAAAACGCTACCAGATTAAGATTAATGCTAGCTACAGTCCGTGCACAGTCTTCATGGTTAGGCAGTTTTAGCTAGCCACTGTTAGTTAACGGCAAAAACTTAGACCCGTATTAAAGATTAATCGAAAAACAGAAACACCATCAGTTTTAGCTACCTGAAGCTAAGCTAAGTGATATTTAATTATGTGACCAAATTGTTTGCATGACAATGCATGTAAAACAGCTCTACCATTTTAACATTAATGCTAGCTAGCTACAGTGAGTGAAAAGTTGAAATTCTTAGCTAGTTATAGCTAGTTACTGTTTATCAACAAAAACATGATTTAAGCTAAAATGGCTTTAACACAACTTCAAAAACGTAACATTCGACAACCTCTAAAAAGGTACAAGCACATTAATATTATGTCTAGTAACAGTAGGTGTACAGTTGAAATATTTAGCTACCTTTTATCAGCAAAAATTATGGAACCAATTAATTGAAAACATAAAAAATTGGTAGTTTTAGCTATCTGAAGCTAGGCTGGTTTTAGCTTCCTGATCTCATCTTTTTGTTGAGTGAAATTTTGATCATGTGACTGAATTGTTTGTGCCACCAATGCAAATAAAACAGCTCCTCCGGTTTAGCTACATAGCTAGTTATAGCTAGTTACCAGTTATCAACAAAAAAATATTAGCTAACGTGACGTTAACATAACTTTAGAAGCATAGCATTTGGTGTGGAAATGGTTAGCCAATTAAAGCCTGCTATCATTTATTGAAAAAAAATTTGCACCTATATCATCAATTAATTGAAAACAGAAAAAAGTTAGCTTTAGCTCCCTGAAGCTAAGCTAACTCTAGTCCCCTGACTCTGCGTTTCGTTTTAATTGAATTTACTTTCACCTAATTAAAGATTTTTGTTTTGATGCATAATGATTTATGTAAAATATAAAATGCCTGTCCAATGTATTTTATAATTGCCGTCAGTATTTTACCACATTTATTTCAACATTTCCAACAACCTCCAAATAATACGCTCAAAAATCGCTAGTGTCCCCAAGACTGTGAAATCAGATTTTCGCATATGATCATCAAAAAGATTTATGATATTATCAGGATAGAAAAATGAGAAATAACTTAAATGTCATCAAGAAATTCATCTTTAACTTTGTTTATTGTGTGTTTTGTCTATTTTTGCCAATGAATTATACTGGAATTAACCGGTGCACAGAGGTGAGTCTTAAGAGGCCCTGGATTTTACCGCATATCAATAATATGACAGCCCGAGTGTGAAAACTACAGTAGGTGAAAACTTTTATGTGATACTTGACTCAACTAATTCATCTTAAAGAGCAATAACAGATTAACGTAATAACCAATTAATCAGCCAATAACGTCAGCGCCGGGTTGGGTTCTCATTTCCTCTCGTCTCCAAACGAGCTTGAGCGATAAGCTTTTCGGGGTGCGCTACTTTTGCTCGCCCTCGCGCCGCACGGCCGCGTCGCCAAACTCGGCTCATTTAAAAAGCTTTTTCTAAAACCCGACCTCATGCCTCGCACGCCGGCCGCGGCGGCTCGGCCTCAGCCAGGTAAGAGCCACGCCCACCTCCCTGCCCCGCCCCCCCGGGGTAACCGCTGTGTGCTGTGCCTCCACAAACCGGCGGCATTTGCAAATAACTCTTCTTTTTTTTCTTCTTCTTTTTCATCCCTCTCGGATGACAGGCGGGCGGAGTTTGAGCACGACAAAGTTTTTTTTTTTTTTTTTTTGAGGAGAGCGGTTGAAACGGCCCGCCTGGTTCCGCAAACAAGACAACAAAAACAAAACAAGATTAATTGCAAATGCTTCTGGCGGGAAGTTTGCTTTGCGTGTCTGGGGGGAGGAGTCCTGCATGACGGCGCCGGGCTTCTGCATGCCAGCGTTCGCCCGCATTTACCTGAGAGCCGGCTGGGATTTTTGTGTGCAACCTAACCCCCCCACCCCCCCAACCCACCACCACCACCACCACCACCACCACCACCACCACCACCCTCCTCCTCATCTTCTCCATCTTGTCCCTCTGTCATTTTCCGTAACACCCACATTTCTTATCGTCTTTGTGAGACCTCTTGGAACAAAGTGACCCCAGGTTCACCTTCCCCTCGCCACCGTGTCCTCACACACACACACACACACACACACACACACACACACACACACACACACACACACACACACCGTTTCTCACGATGTCTTAACCTTTTGGCGAGTTTCCACTAGATGGTGCCGGCTCCACTCCGCTCTGGTACCTGCTCCCACTTTTTTAGTAGCCGTTCTCCCAGAGTTCCAAAAAAATAGGCCAACCGGGTGCTAATGAGGTCCTAAAAGGTGACCCCTGATTGGTCAGAGAGGGTCGTCACAGCCTCATCTCGTGATCAACGAGCGACGCGCCAGAAACACACTGAACTGCCCCCACCCGTTGTAGCGGCCCCAGTTTTAATACCGAGAATCAAGCCCTGCGTCCGAAATTCCATCCTTGCACCCTCATGAGTATTCAAAAACTGTATGTGAGATTTTTTTTTAGTACGTCCAAACATGAGTATGTACACAATAGTACGCACTATCCATACTCATTCCAGAGAAATGTATTAGTATGGATTGATGGACGCTAGCTAAGCAGAAACTCCCCACAATGCAATGCGGCAATGTTTGCTAGCTAAGGTAGACGGTCAAGAGCGGAGCGGCGCGCGGCTGCGTTGATAGGAGCGGTCACCATGGTAACAACCATGGCAACAACGTTCCCTCCCAACGGCAGGGAGTGCCGCGTGCGCTCTGAGTAGTACGTCCGAATTAATGCGTACTACTGATATTTACTCAAAAGTGTGCCCACCTTAAGTGTACTTTTTGAGTATGTACTGTTTGGTACGACATTTCGGACGCAGCCAAGAACAGCGTTTCCGTCGACGTCGTCCGTGGTTTCTCTCTTCTTCTTCTCTTCATTTCTGTGTCGCATTGAAGATGCCAGCAGCCCACAGTAGTTTAGCTTGGTGTCGCTATGACGACCAGTTGCAGTGAGGCGTAACCATCTTCTAATGGAAAACAACCCCCGGAAAAGTACGGCGAGTAGAGCGGAGTAGAGCCGGTACCAGGTCGTGGGAAATCGCCATTTTTCACGTCACATTCTAGGACGATCACGCAAACATATTATTATAATCAGTTTGATTCGTAACTTAAAGCGGCCGACAGTTAAATCCTGCGTTTCCTGCCGTTTCCAGGTGCATAGCTAACTTATTTTGACTTGTATTTGCGTAACTAATGATGCACCTTTTTTTCCCCCCCAGAAAATGCCCAACTTCCTGATTCAGTTGAATTCGATGACGAGGTAAGGAGACCTTTGAGGAGAACTGTTCTTCAGCTGAGAAGATCCCTGGTTAGTAAACGTAACCGCCGTCTTCCTCTCGCCACCAGAGCAACTATGAGCCTGATCTGGCCTGGAATGAACCGGTCCACACCGAGGACTACGATCTGGCCTGGATCCCCACAAACTCCCCAAGGACCACGACTTCACCTGGTGTCGGAACCACAACAATGGACTGGAGACTTTGGGGAACCAGTGCCGAGCCCCCGGTCGGATCCACAGAAGAAGAGGCAGCCCAGCGCGGTACCACCGCTCCGCCACCGGAGGTCACCCTGCCGCCACAGATGGGAGGCGGTGCTGACTTCAGCGGCAGCGTTCCCTTTTTCTCCACCACCGAGGATGCCTTTGCGACGCCTTTATACTCAAACGACGTTCTAGGGGGGGTCAGTCCCAAATTCTCCTCTGAAAAAAGTGACGGCGGCGCCGGAACCACCGCGTCGACCTTCGCCGGTGCCAAGACCAAAGCTGGCGGGGGCGGCTCCTCGCGCAGCGCGACCACCGCGCCGCCCGTCGCCCCGGCAGCGACCGGCCGAGGCCCGGTGCAGCCCGTGCATGAAGATGGTACCGGACCCGGAGGCCGCGAGGAGATGGTGACACAAACCGCCGGCTCCCCGCCCTCCTCCGCGGGGGCAGCCGGCCCACGTACGACCCCGAGCATGCCTCACTTTTCTTCTACCAGGTTGAGTGGCGTTCTCTTGCAGACCACGCAGCTGCTGTCGGACGGTGAGCGACCCCACGCCCCCCCTCCCCCCTCCTCCACCTGTCTCACCTCCTCCCCTCTGTGTGACACGGCGGGCGCCGGCGTCTCCACCTCCACCCGCCTGCATGACCCTCCCTCTTCGTCTTGGCCTGTGTTGTCTGCCTCTGCGCCGGACTCCCAGCATGCCGTCACCGCTCTGCTGTCTAGCAAAGACCCGGCTTCCCCTCCGACCCTCCCCGCCTCCCCCCCGCCTCCCGCCTCACGCCCGCTGTCGGAGACTGACCCCGCCTCCTCCCCTGGTGTTGGCTTCGGTGATTTTGATAGCGATGATGGTTTAGTGTCTGGCTCTTCGTCGGTCTCCTCGGGCGACCCCTCACTGTTTACTAACACCCCTCCGCTCCAAACAGTGCCGGACCTGTCTGGCGCCGGCACCGCCGAGCTCTCGGAGTCGCGCTGGGATGCGTCGCTCTCCGCATTCTCGCTGTCTCTAAGCCCCACCCTGCAGTCTTCGGCTCTCCTCTCTGCTGACCTCACGCTCTCTGGTGCTACTCCGGGCTTAACGACATCTTTCTTTGAGGACTTCAGGTACGCGACCGGAAGCTCAGTAGACTCTTTCCTCCCCGAGGTCGGCGGCGACGGCTTTTCGCTGGCGAGCGACGCGGCGGCCATGTGCGACTGCTCTTTGGAGCCGTCATCGTCCTGGCTCCACGCCTCGGCCCGGGCGCCTCGGCCGGCTCTCACTAGCTCCGAGCTTTACCCCGGCCTCGCGTCGGCCTCTGGCGTGGGTGTAGACGAGCCTCTGCGGTCTCTGTCGGTGGCGGGTTCTGACCTGGTCTCCTTCGCCCAGCCGCCGCTCTCCCGCCTCGCTCCTTCCTCGTCCTCGCCGCACTTGGAACTTCTTCAAGCCACGCGTGGTGACCTGCCCGTCTCTGTTGCAGCCACCGCGTACGGCGTCCAGGATCCACGGTCCTCTGCCCTCCCCTCCTCCCCTTCGACCTCCCCCTTCACCCTCACCCCAGACGGATCGGCGTTAGACACCAGCAGCGGTGCCTCCGGCTCTGCCCTGTTCTCTGACTCGCAGGAAGGCGTCGACCAGGAATGGGACAGGGCTCAGAGCTCGGCCTCTGGCGAGGGCACGCTCCCTCTCTTGACCGCCCCCCCGTCCACGACCTCGGGGTCCGGCCAGACTCCGGATGATCTGGACGACCGGTCCTCCGCGTTCTATTTCGAAAGCGAGAGCGGCAGCGCCGTCGCGTCGGAAGCGGGAAGCACGGTGACTCCGAGCGCCCCGGCGGCTCCCTCGGCTTCGCCGTGGTCGCTGGGCGGCGAGGAGGAGAGCGGCTCGGGGCAGGGCGAAGGCCCGTACGACAACGAGACGTCCTCGGACTTCAGCATCTCCGAGCGCACGGAGCGAGAGTCCGAGGAGGAGGAGCCAGTCGCAGGTAACCGGCCGCCTACGAGGGGAGAAAAGAAATCAGGAGGAGGTTTGGACCTCCGGAGGACGACTAATCCACCATTTGTCTTCACCAACGCCGCTTTTCGTTCAATTTCCTCATTTTTTGTGTCTCGAGATCTCGCGCATGCTCCAGCAGCTCGTAGCCAGTCACTAATTAGATTCCAGTCGCGCTCATCCACCCATCTAACTAACCCGCCCGCTCAGCTGATCATCCTCAGGGGCTAGATCGTATCCCAGCATGCATTTGGTCCAAGCTGGACATTAAAGTGAAAAACAAGAAAGGGAACTGGTGCAAAATCAGCTTGATTATTTTTATATTTTGTCATTTTTTTTACCATTTCATGTCAGTATCCATGTCTGGTGGTTCCCTCTTAACTTATTATTATTGTTTTGGTTTTACAGACCATCAGGCAGCTGTTCAGGTCCGGGTATTATAAATTATAGCTTCAAAAAAACAAACACTGGACGCGTTTCTTCTTTTAGCCTGACGCTCCGGTGCTGAGGCAGCGCCGCGTCCTCCATTCGAGTACGAGCTTGAATTTCCTCCCTGTGATCTTTAAAATCGAATGACTTCAGTCTCGTGTGATCTCATCTGGATGGCGGGCGAGGATGTGCATCAAATCCACAACTGCGCGGCGAATTATGGATGATGAAAAAAGGTTCAGACAAAACATTTAAAGTGAACAAGTGACAAAAGAGCGGTTCAAAAGAACAACTCTGCCATTACGTCTGCCTTTATGAAGAGAAGTAAAAAGGTAAATCTATGAATTCAGGAGCTGCGAACATCAAAAACTCTTATTTCTCGTATGTCACCAAAGCGTTCCAGCTCTCTTTTGTGTTAAAGCTGATGGGAGTCAACCTGCAGCAGCTGGATGTGCTCAGCTGTGGCCACCAGAGGGCAGCAGAGCCGCTCAGAAGTTTCTGTGGTCAAAGCAGTTGAATGTTCTACAGGAACTTTTAACTTTTCCGGGGAGGTTATAACTTGTTACCTGGAGGGTTTTTTTGCGTCTAATTTTCTGCAGTTTTTTTTTTTTTTTTTGCAGTTCAAGTTTTAGGGACAAATAATTGGAATAATGAGTTTCTCTGCTGTTTTCTAAAATAAACAGGCCAATAAAAACCTCCTCCTCTTGGGGGCTGCTTGCACAGAAACGTTCGATTGGTGTGTTCAAGGACTCTCCGTAAGAACCCAAACTCACATCCCTGCTTTCCCTTTTTTTACTAACCTCCAGGAGCACCGAGCTCATGAGGGCGGGGCTTCGTAGCGCGTCCTCGCTCGACCGAACCTGCCAGTTTTAAAAAAAAAAAAAAGTATCACGGGAAAATCTGAATGGAAAATTAGCCGGCGGTTCACCATGATGACCTTCTCTTGTGGAAATGGATGGAAATAAATTTGTGGAACGTGTAGTTGGTTAAACAGCCAGGTGCAGGACTCATCTTCACCCGTTTCCGTGGAAACTCTTCTTCATCCCCATCTGATCGTCTTTGACTCGTTTGTCTCTTCAGTCTCTCCATCTTCTTCTTTCCGGATTGTTCTTGTCTTCATCCTCATCACCGGGGATTGGTCGGGAGGAGGGGCTTTTATTGCAGGGGTCTGATTGGCTCCAGCTTCGATGAGTGTGTGTGATCCATCATCTCTCCGGAGTGATTCTGCAGGTGCGAATTTCGTGTTTCTCTCTGGGAGTCGACGTTGGATTCTGGAGCGAGTTGGAACACTGCATCCGAGCGCAGGAACGAGCTCCTCGTTTGGGGTTCTCTCGAGCACTTTTGGCGTCTCGGCTTGCAAACGCCGTCTCCCAGAAACTGCACCGTCTAAATGTCCCTCTGAATAAGTCAGATTTGATTTGATTGAAAATGGATGCATTTTCAGATGCGCGCGAGACCCGCGTTTAGGTCTCAGATCTCTTCAAAACTCATTTCTGTGCCTCAAAGCGAGCCTGTTTATTCGTTGATTTTCCTGAGAGGGTCAGACTGAATTGTGACTTTATGCCGGCTGCCTTCCCTCATTCGGTATTCGAAGATCTGTGGATATGCTAAACTGGCCCCGCCCCCCCCATCTCTGCTCACAGCTGTATTTCCTCTTTAGCTAGTTAGCTTGCTAGCGATCATCTCCTCTTTCTTCTGAACCGTTTGAACATAAAGTCAGCGTCACGCGTCCTCTCCACTCTCTCATGTAGGATTCCTAAACACACGTCTGTAAACGCCTCCACCACTTCCTGTGCTTCACCCAGAGCAGCGTTTAGTCGTGAAGCCACGCCCACTTTGTGGCGTCAAACTAAAACTAAACTTATCAGAACAATCAACGCTTGACGAGACGTCAATAACCACCCGAGGTGACAGAAACCATCAATGAGAAAGAAATGATATGAAGTTGATATTTCGATTTTGCCCAAGTCCCGCCCACTGACAAGGAGGGGGCGGGGTTTATCAGCTCTACTGGAGGAGGAGATGGAGGTTAGATCGCAATAACCGAGTTGGTAACTACGGCTATTTTTGTTCTTCATTGTTTTTATGGAGAATAAACGTGATTATTTCTGGCCTCTGTGGCACCTCCTAGTGGCCGGGCTCCATAACGCTACCATTCACCACCCCTCCTTTGCCGCCCATCCGCCCTCCTGTCATTGGATGGCCTCGGTAGAACATACCACAATATCTGGACATTTTTTCCCTCAAACTAAATTAAATTAATTAAATTCTGATTTGAGTAATAGGGTACAAAACTGGCACCGATTTTCTGGGAGACCTGAAGTTTGCACCAATGGCGTTTGGTCTGACGTTGACTTTGAGGCGCGGCGCTACCCAAAACCAGCATCCCAGCGTCCTCCAGGAAGCTCCGCCCCCCCTCCACCGCGCCGCTCTGCCGCTCTGCCGTGGTTTCTTCTTAACGTCCGCCGCCTCTCTTGTGTGTTTCTGTCCAGACGCCAGCAACAGCAGCCACGAGTCGAGGGTGGGCTCGATCCGGGAGCGCGAGAGGAAGGCGGTGGTGCCGCTGGCCGTCATCTCCACCCTCACCGTCCTCGGCCTCGTCGTCCTGGTCGGCATCCTCATCTACTGGAGGTCGGCGCATTTAAAGCTGCACTTGACAGTTCTGGCCACCAGACGCTAACAGACGCGCCACTGACAAGTCTGCCCAGTTCCTTAACAGGAGTCAGGAACCTCCTCGGCAACAATCATGAAGCCACACCCCCTTTTTATAGCATAAAGTAACTATAACCAAAATTATCAGGAAAAATAACACTTGAACAAAAATCAGTGTGATAAAAATAAATTACCTCAAATGACAGAAACCAGAAGTTGGTATTTTAGTTTGGTCCAAGTCCCACCAACTGAAATGGACGGGGGCGGGGTTTATGACCTATACTGCAGCCAGCCACCAGGGGGAGATGGAGGTCTTTTTGCTTCACTTTAGGCGGAGCCGTCATGATGTCTCGCTTCTATATGCAGTATTGATACGCTCTCACATGACAAGAAGTGCACTTTTGCTAATAATTTAATGATTTTATGTTCTGTTTTGTATTTCACACACACACACACACAAACACACACACACACACACACACACATGCACACACACACGTGGGGGGCAACCACCCTTTCAACCCCATCATAACTCAAATAGGGATTTTTGAGGGGGGGGTGGAGGTGCAGAGGGCTCTAATATTTGTCTGAGAAGCTTAATCTCCTGGAACACAAGCTCAATCTTGATCTGATATTGTGCGGCGTGTTATTATTTTGTGTGTGTGTGTGTGTGTGTGTGTGTGCGCGCGCGTGTGTGTGTCCTTTGCCACGCTGTTCCGAGTGTTTGATTCCTCTCAGCTGACGCCGTTTTCCCTTTCCACTGCGACCTGCGTTTGAGATGCGGCGCCGACACGCGTTTGCTAGTTTTCATCGGTGGTGTTTTGTTTTTTTATTAGTTTTTCTAACGTTGATGTTGTGGGCTCCAACCCCGAACTTCCTTCTTCTGCTGCGAAACCGTGAAATAACCATCTTGTGGAATCCAATCAGGGACACGCTGTCAAACGGCGTGTAAACATGGCCGAGGACATCTCTAATCTCAGCATATTGTTCTTGTTTTTTTTGGCGCTGCACTTGTTGTACCTCCAAGATTGAGCAGTGCTAAGCTGGCAATAATCTGAGGGGACGCGGGGGGCGGCGGGATTAATCCTGGGTGAGTGGTGCGTTTTTGGCTGCGCGTCCGGTCGGCCGGGCGGCCAGAGAGGGTCGGGGATGGGAAAAGGACATCCGCCTGATTATGTCGGACGGGAGGAGTGGCGTCGGGCGAGCGGCGGGAGGCCGGGCGGCGCTAATCCCGCCGGTGTCTTTTTCGGCGCTTGCCGTGACGCCGCGGTGCTCATTTGGACTCCGCCGCTGTGCATTTTGAGGTCAGGCAGTTTGAGCGGATTTCCGGCCGACCGTACAAGTTTCCCGACGAGCTCGGGGGTGAGGCGCTAATTAGCGTGCGGCTAAACGCTCGTCAGGAGTTCACGAGCGACGCGCTCCGCAAAAAAAAAATAAAAAAAGTTCGGATGTTAGAAAATGATGAAAGATAACAGGTGGGAGGCTTCGTTCTTATTCACGTCCATGACAGCAGATTAAGTTGCTTCTGGCTCAGAAGATAAATACATGAAGGCCGCGAGATCGGCAAATCAGATCCAGATTCGCATCCTCTGAACATTATAAAACTCGTAAAACACCCCAGATGTTATCAGTCCATTAACCTCCTGAGACCGAGCGGCTGGCATGCGACAAATATCTGCGCTTGATTATGATATCATGATGCTTTAACCCCAAATGTTGGCTTGTTAGCGGAAGCTAGCGGCGGTGTGCTTCCGTTGTTCCCAGAAGCTCCGAATTCACAATTAGACATTAAGCCCATAATCACTGACCCAGTATCGGATGTCTTCTGCCAATATTTACTCCACCTTTCAACCATCATAAGCGCCGATGCTGGTCGGCCATGTTTGTTTTTCTTTGAAACGCATGGGGGAGGAGCCACATCAGCGTCCGCCGTGACGTGCAGATCCACCTCAGACTCAAACACCTGGATACAAGACATGAGGGAACGGTTCTAGTCGGCAAAGAAGCCTCCTCGTTATTGCTTTAGGTTGGTTACGAAGGAAAAACCGTAAGATTCAGTTTGTGCTTTGTTCTTTCTTAACTTATTTATAGATCCAAGTGAATCACTGCAGCACAAATATCGTCCAGGTCGTCGTGGAAACTGTGATGCATGCGCTGTTCTACAAGAGTTGTTAGAGGAGCCAACCATGGTTCTCCTGCACGTATCAAGCAATCAAGCGATAAAATTAGGGCTGCAACAAACGACAACTTTGATAGTCTACTAATCTATCGATTATTTTTTTGGATTAGTCGAGTTGTCCTGATTATTCCCGATCCAGGGTGGGACGGGAACAGTCTCCTGCGGATGTTTGTTTTAGTTGGCCTGCTTTCGTCCGCCCACCTGTGGATGTCAGCCTGTCGTCCCTTCACTGCCTTTACATAACATGACATAGCGAATTAAAATGATCACTCGGGAAAACATTTCAACTTGGGTAACCTGCTTGTATTTTGTAACAAAAAAAAAAAAATCATTTTTAAAAGGGAGTCAGAATATGAATGAAAGTGCAATTTTAAACTTCTCTCCAGCTCCACCGGCTCCTCAATAACTGAGTCATATCTCGCTTCTACTCGTCCAGGCTCTCAACATCTGAGGTGAACGCAAAGTTCAGATGAGGCTTCAAAACACAACTTCCACTCCAAAATAACCTCCCTTTAGGAAAAATACAGCTAACAGGAAGAGCTCTTTAAAGTGCATCGCCTCAGTGTGAGCACAGTCTCATCTTTTGCTCAAGCAACTAGCTTAAGCGAATGCATTTCAATAAGACGGATTGCAGGTTTTAAAGAAAAATAAAATGTACAAATAATGTTTAAAATTAACTTAAAATGGCACGATGTCATTCTTACTATTTCCTCCATTTCAATCATTTCATCATCTTTGCACTGGGGTTGTACGTTTACAGTTATTCTATGTAAATTACTTTGAATCACATGTTTCCATGATGTGAATACGAAGCCGCCTTTCCCATCTAGATGAAGAGACAAACTCTGCAGTCTTGCCCACATTTTTCCATCTTTTTCAGCTGAAAAAAAAGAGGAAGCCCAAAGCCACTGGCACACAGCAGAGACAGCTAGCTAACGCGCTAAATAACATTAGCTCTTATTAGCTAACCTTCCAGTTACTCGCTCTTGTGCGCGGTCCACACGCTCGCGCATTGCTGCCGTGGCGCGCCAAGTCTGCTTTACAGATTTATTGCGTTCTGATTGTTCGCGATTTGAGAAACGGCCTCTTTTTATTAAACCGACGCGTCGACAATCGGATTTGACGTCAACAAATTTTTTGACATACATGTCTTCCATTACGTCGACTCATCGCTGCAGCTCTAGATAAAACCAGGAAAACTGTGGATAAAAGTTAACATGGACTTACTAAAATTCATTATTCTTAATACTTGAGCTCCGCCCAGTTTGAGCTGCTGAAGCGGAGACAAAGTTTTGGACTTCTGACCAAAACAAATCCCATAAAATACAAAAAAGAAAAACGGTCTTTGCGCGTGGACGCATTCAGGATCGCAGGAGGGACGGCGAATCAGAGGCATCGAGAGGGAGGACAGCTGTTTCTGCCGTGTCAGTTTGTCTTTCCTCCCAATCAAACGTCTCTAATCTCACCCCCACCCCGTCCCTGTTTCACCCCCCTCAGTTTTTTCCTCCATGTTTCCTTCATATTTGTGATTCTTGTCCGTTTATAATCCCTGATGACCATTTTTGGCCGAGACAACGCAGGTTCATCAGAGGCGACGCTCATCCCTTTAAAAACTTGTCAAGGATTAACGGAACATCTTTTTTTGTGTGTGTTTGTGTGGAGGTGGGGGGTGGGTGGGATTAGCGCCCAAAATCTGGGCTAACGCCGCGTCGCATGCGAGCCGCAGCGAGCCACAGCGTTTGGAAATCTGAGCGCGTGAGTGCGGCCGCTCGCCGCCCTCGTGGGGAAGCGTGCGGCGGATGGGTGAGATGTGGCTTGCTCCTCCTGCAGGGCCTGTTTCCAGA
>CAAKHG010030978.1:29875-45690 GCA_901007715.1 Dactylopterus volitans | reverse complement strand
TATTTTATATTTTGTTAAAACTGTGATTTTAATTGTACATATATAAACTGAAACCCTTGAACATCCAATGCGAAGAATCCGTTTTTGTGTGTGTGCGTGCGCGTGTGTGTGCGTGTGGTGGAGACAGGGCTATGTGTGAAAAGTTTTGTTTTTTCCATAAACTTCCTTTCAGTTACAATATCCGAGGGAAAATTAATATTTAGAATAATTCTGACAACATGGCTTTCCAAGTCCAATCAGACTTTAAATAACTTACTTTTTACATATCGTTTATTATGAGCAGGAACAAAGCCACTTTTGTCCACCACAGGTTAACGACCGCCTTCCTGGTTCGAATTTGACCTCATGTTCTTGCCGTTGTGCCGTGTGTGCATTCTCCTCCAGTTTTACCTCCAAATAAAATGGTTTCGCCAGTCTGGATGAATGTTCTGGTCAGCATCGGCGGTCTCCTGCAGAATTTAGCGTGGCGATAACACTCGTGCTCATGTCAGCAGAACACTTTGGCGAGTAGAATATTATCACACGGCAGAAACGGAAATCGCCAGACTTGGAAAACAAAAACCTAAAAAGAGTTTTATGAAACCATGATACTCCTGCAGGATAAACACAGAACATGTGATGAGTGATGGTTTGCTCACCTCTGTTTGTTTGGGCTGCAAACTGCAATGAGCGCCAGCATGTCCTCGCACCGAGACCGCTTTATCATAAATGTACGTACACATAAACACCAAAGTGCGCACTGAAGGAACTAAACCCGTGAGCTGAGAGCACGGTGACAGAAAGCCGCGTTTCAAATGTTCACCAAGTCGTTGCTACGGAACTTTCACTTTTGAGGCACACAACATGGCATGCCGACCGATCTGACTCATCTTTTCCCGTGTTACTTGTGGTCTTCGCATGCGCGTGAGCGTGCAAAACGAGTTGTCCGGCAGCCAGTTGTCTCCCTGCTCCGTGTTGGGACTCCACTGGTGTGCTTCGAGCTGTAAAATCCAAGCTGCCACTTCAACGTAAAACGCCGAAAACGTCTGGTTTGTCTTCTCTGGGCCACTGTAGAAACATTGCAAGCTCAGTGGAGGGTCCTGCGGAGGAGGACCCGCGTCTTTACACAGATTTGAGGGGTCTCATTCGAAGCCAGCGCTAGAGCTCAGTCCTTCTTAGTTTCAGCTGATTGCACGCTGACAAAAAGATTTTTTATGAATATTAAGTTTTCTGTCTCACACCTGTGGGTCCCCGGGGTGTTCAGTCCCATACAGAAGGTGGTGGATATTTAAATCTGTTCACATAGTACATGATCAAATGACAACTATTAGACCGACCGAGTTTCAGTTAAGGTTGTAGGTAGATGAGTCACTGAATTCTCAAAAAGCCACGTAACTAAACAACTGAATGTGAAACTGAAGTTTGATGGTTGCAAGAGAACCTCTGGCTGTACCTCCAAATTACATCTTTAGAAGGGTTTTTTTTTTCTTTAAGACAATTCCTTTGTGGCCTTTCAAATGTTAAGAGTATAACTCTACACCTATTTCCTCATTTGTTGTCCAAGGTTCAATAGGTATGCTAATCTGGCCCCGCCCCCGTCACTGGTCACTGCTTGGCAACACACCTGTCCTCCTAGTCCCTAGTTAGCTTGCTCGCTAGCTTCTTGTTCATAGCTAGCGTCTCCTTCCTAGCTAGCATCTTCTTCTTGTTCCCAGCTAGTATCCCCTTCTTGTTCATAGCCAGTGTTTCCTTCTCCCTTCTTAGCTAGTGTCTTCTTCTCGTTCATAGCTAGCGTCTCCTCCTCGTTCATCGCTCGTGTCTCCTCCTCGTTCATAGCTAGCACCTCCTCCTGCCGTTGTTTCCTCACACCACGTGGAAGTGATTCGGCCGCTCATGCTTGGTTCCTTGTGTCTTCTACATGCAAGTCCTCAGGAGATCATTTTCCATACTAAGTCATGGTGACATTGGCAGCGTATTTTGTGTTTGATGTGAATCATAACACACTAAAAAAGCACTGCATGGAAATATCTACAAGATCAAAAACTTCTTTTTCTTTTTTTATTTTATTCATTAGTTTTTTTAAAAACTAGTTTTTCACTGGCGGGGGACTGGAACTGCACATGACCTGAATAAGGAGCTGCGGCTGTGCTGGACTCCCACTGTTGATACTCCCAACAGCATTTTTTTTTTTCAGGGAAGCCTACACACACACACACACACACACACACACACACACACGGAATGATTTGTTTCTCTTGTGTGCATCTTCTTTTATCACAGTTAACTATAACTTGAGCTTTTTGTGTTTATGATTAATGTGTCTATATGACACACACAGCCACACCTACACACTCAATGGCCTCTTAACTAGCTTCACTTGTACAATAATGCTTCATTTACTAAGGTTAGTAATGTTGAGTGTGATGTTTACTGTCATGGACACACTGACTTTTAGTTTGCAATGGTGTGGAACTCGGTTCTGTTTTATCGAAAGCTGTTTGTAATATTCTGCCCAGCATACTGACGTACTTGTGAGGAAATAGAAAAACAGAACATTACAAACACTTGCCAGTCATGTAATGCACTCCATCGCCCACTATAACCTCAGTAGTAAACAGGATTAGTGAGTGTATAAACAGTAAACAAACACCATTTCATACATACTCATGCCTCCATGGTCTCGCACTCACTCACACACACACACACTGCTCATCTGTCCATCTATGTTTTCCCAACATGCCACCCTAGTCATCTCTGTCGCTCTGGGATGATGAATGGCTTTTGTCCCACGGTTCAACAAATACAAGCAATGAGGTCCTGTGACTGTATGAGTAATAAATGAATATTTAGCTGGGCCGAGTGCTCGAAAGCCCCAAAACAACCTGGCTGGTTAACCACCAGTTACATAGTTGATTCTGTGAAATAATAACCCCTTAAAGTTTGCACCCAATTGCCCATTGGTGTTTGCTAACCTTTGCAGCTGCCAGGCATACGCACCCGAAGCTCAGAATATTCCTGATATGGCTGCTGCCATCTTGGACTGGTGACAACATTTGGAGGCTAATGTACAAACTATTAGCAAAATGTCACCATTACATACACTGAAGCAGAGACAATATATGTGTATTATTGTCCCATACACTTTACGTTGTGCATCCTTGCTATTCCACGAGTATTTTATCCTGGAACGGTGGACAATGATTTTCAACACCAATATGTGGCCAATCAGCAAGGGGCAATGGAGGTCTGTTGGGTTGGCCTTTGAGCGGCTGCCATCGTCATCCATTTGTTATATGTGCTTATGATTTCTCACTTCTCGTTGTACTGCGGTCAGTTTGTGGAGTTGTGATGGCCGTTTCCTGTACAAGCGAGTGACATCGTTACTGTAGACCACAGCACAAAAAAAAACAACCCAGTGTATCATGTTTTTATTGGTTGTCAAATTGAGTATGATCAGATATATGATGTATAGATTCTCACAGATAACCGCCCTTCCGACGGAATCCAACCCTCCTGCGATCCGTCAGACGGACTCTCAGAGCGTCTCTCCCCATGTTCCTCCCTCATTCCGTCTCTCCTTCCTGCGCTCATGTATGGAAAGAGCTCAGCAGTGTTTCCACAACAAACAAAGCAGGAGCTCTCTCTCGCTCTGCTTTCTCACCACTTTTCATCACCTCCAGCAACCTGTTCGCATCTCTTGGCCTCATTTGGAAAGCTGTGACTGTTTTTCTATTTTTCTCTTAACTTTTGTCAACTCTGTAAATCAGAAACAGGATTTTCCACATACAATCTTCTCTAGGGTTTTACAAAGAATAGTTTTATTTTATTTTTAAATCACCTCCTGGCAGAGGTTCTTTGGCTGAGAATGTCTTGTTAATGGTCCTGGTTTAGGTTGAGAAAGGAACGGGAACGTCAACCAAGACGGATCGGCCACACGGGGTGGCCACTGCTGTTAGCTGAAGACAAGAAACTAAGATTTAAGAAGCACAATGTCAAAATTATGAGACAAAATTGGCAAATTATATAAAAATATAAAAAAAAACAAATCAGTTGTTTCTTCTGCCTTCTAAAATCGCATCTATAAATTCTGATTTCTGTCTATGCGATATCTGTTGCTCGTCTGTCCGTCCTGGCCTTTCCTCGCTTAAATCGAGGGTCAAAGGTCAGAGGGTGTCATTGTGCAGCTTGTTAAGCCCACTGAAGCAATTTTAGGATTTACGATTCTGGGCCACACAAATAAAATTGATTTGAAAAATTGTTAACTTCTTTAAACATCCATAAAAGCCCCTATAGGGTTCTTTAAAAGTGACTTACAGAATTCAGACCAATTAGGACATATGGATATGAAATACTCTAATTTCTGGCACAAAAAAAAACAGAAGCAAAGGAAGCTGCGATGATGGGTTCGTCATTTGAGAGCAAATTTAATATAAATGTTCAGGGCAAAACATGTGGCAGCACAACATGGCAAAGAAAGGCACGTCCACCATTTCCACAAGGCCTTAAATGTGATTTTAAATGGCATAAAGCTTCATCCACTGGAAGAAATGAACTCTTATTGCTCCATACGAAAAAAAAGTAACCAATAGACAACATGAAATAGCATACTTTTCTCCAAATATATTACAGCTTCTGTTTTTTATATATATATTTATGTATATAAAAAAGAAATTATACAAAATAAAGAAAAATAAATTAATTCTTTCATCCAAAGTCACCGATTTTTCTGCTTCACGGCGGGAAAACAATCACACACACGTCCTCTTCAGAAGAACTGCAAGACAGAGGGAGAAAGAGGTTCCGATTTAGGTCTTTTTGAGGCTCTTGGGTGAAAAATCAGAACTTACCGCTTCCCGTAGAACTTCTTTTTGAACGGCATAATCATCTATTCCTGACTAGTCTGCATTGCCTAAAACAGCCCGACACATACAAACACACACACACACACACTTCCCACAAAACAGCGGCCTCTCAAATTAGTCACTTCACCTTGACCTAGAGGCAGGAGCTAAATAATGGAGGCAGGTAAGAGGGGGAGAGGTAAGGAAGTACACAGAGAGGGAACGGGAGTAAACATGGAAAAGCGAGGAGGGGGTCAAGAGGGACGAGGGTGAAAAGGACAGGTAACAACAAAACCAGGAATGGCTGGGGGCTGAAGAGAGTGTCAGACGAAAAGAGGGGCGGAGGGGAGGAGGAACAGGAGAAGGAAAACTACCTGAAAGAATGCTGAAGGACAGCGGAGAAATGAGCAGAAGTGAGCCTCTGCTGCCATCTTTTGGTGAAAGGTTGTTAGTGACGTTCAGGTTAAAAAAAAATAAATAAAAGAAGTCTTTCAATGTTGCACTTGCTTTGAAAAACATTTTTTTTTTTCTTCATTTGAAGAAAAAATAGATTTTCATTTGAAATGGCTCATTTTAATGAGCCTAATTTGTGCCATGCTGAATAACAGTTTTTTGCTCTTATTACCTTCCATCGATTGCCACAGCTGTTACACAACACAAAGGTGGTCATGGGCTCATCGGCACTGCGAGTTTGCACCTGTCTCACAGGCGCGCACACACACACACACACAAACACACACACAGGGTTGAAAAAAAACATGTTTTAGGAGAAGTATTCCAATAAAACTGGAAAAAAAACAACACATAGCGTCACACGTCACGTTTGTGTGTGTGTGTGTGTGGGTGTGTGTGTGTGCACCTGCGTGTATGTGCAGCTTTTTCCGTGACACTTGTTGCAGATGAACATGTCCGTCTCGGTTCCGCCGACCTTCGACAGCTGATGTTCCCTGATGGACTCTTTGGTCAAAGCCTCTCTGATCTGTTTCAGCTCTGCACTTGCCATTTCCTGCGTGCACACACACACACACACTCCATTATTATTAATTATTATATTATTATTATAATATATTAGCACGAACAGCGTGGGCATGAGTGAGAGCGCTGCGGGCACCTCTGACCTCAGCGGTCATGCAGGCGATGCGCTGCGCCGAGATGTTGCCACACAGGACGTTGCGCCGCAGGTCCGGATTCTTCTGATCCTTTAAGTTGGAGATGCGGCTTCGTAGACGGCTTTTGTACTTCACGTCTGTCGACTTGAATTCCTGGAAGATCTGTGAGCACGACGGGCAGTCAAGGGCAAAAAACACACACACACAGAGTGTATACAAACATAGATGCGAGAGAGTCGTCCTAGTAATAACAACAGGAAATGGTGATAATTGTGAAGACCATCTACTTTGGAGGTACACGTCAAGGAGGATCAAATGTCTGCAGACACGGGTGCCGCCTATGCTAGCAAGGTGTTACCTAAGAGCAGGTCTTCCGCTGCTGTGGCTCATCTGCTTCAAGGTTGGACATGTGTGTTCAGAGATGCTCTTCTGCAGACCTCGGTTGTAGCGAGTGGTTCACTGAGTAACTGCTGTCTTTCTATTATCTTGAGCCAGTCTGGCCATTCTCCTCTGACCTCTGGCACCGACGGGGCACCTTCTCCCATAGAGCTGATCATCATCTGATATCTTCCCTTTTTAGGACCATCCTTTGTAAACCCCAGAGATGGTTGTGTGTGGAAACCCCAGTAGATCAGTAGCTGCTGAAACACGTTGGACCAGCCCGTCTGGCACCGACAACCGTCACACACTCTCTTAAATCACCTTCCTTCTCCATTCTGACGCCCAGATCTTCTTGAGCATGTCTGCATGCCTAAATGCACAGAGCTGCCTTGTAATTGGCTGAATATTTACACGAACAAGCGATTGAATAGCTGTGCCCAATAAAGTGGTCAGTGAGTGCATTTCTAAGCTGAACGGCATGGCGGCTCTGATCGCCCCCTGGTGGCTGGCTGCCGTATAGGCCTCCTCTTTGTTGAGGGATGGGACTTTTGGGCCAAGTACTGTCATGTCATTGTTTTTTTTTCTCCAAACACGGTCTCTGTCACGTCTGGTAGCTTCAAAACCTGAGTGAAACCCGTTCCATTCGTATGCCGTTACTGTCGATGGCATGAAAGGATATGCTCCTCAATTTGCGCTGCAAGATTCCCGCAGTCAACTTCCATAGCCTTGTGGTCATCTGGAACACACACACACACACACACACATTATCAATCAATCAAAAAAATCGTAATCATAAACAGCTCAGCCTTCCAAACTGGAAACAAAAGGAGAAAAACAAATGCAGCCTCGCTCTCGCTGTTACTGATCACACGTTTCTGAACCGCCTCTCTTCAAACACATCACACACATAAAAATGTAAAACTCTTTGTTCATGTTGTAATGAAAACACACTTTTGCATTGACGACACCATTTCACATTTACGCCGCGAGTGTGACGGATGGGTTTTATGTCCCGATCGTATTTCCCCAACGGGTTCAGGAAGGTGCATCCTCACACTCTTGCGCGTTGCTTCGCGTGTTTCGTTCGTTTATCGTGCAGGTGGGTGGGCGAGAGAGCTGCGGCACAAAAACAGAAATGGCTTCATGAAAGCGTTTTTGCGCTCTCACCGTCAGTTTGCAGCGCGGCCAACAGCAGCTCTCGACACTTGTTCCGCACGCTGTCCGTGGTGATCGGCGTGGGCGGGAAGGAGGTCATCGGCGAGGGGGGAGTGGGCGTGGTCGGCGTGGTGGGCGGCTCCGCGGGCCTCTTGCTGTTGAGTATGCGAGAGGCCAATGAGCTGACTGCGGTGGAGATTCGTTCCTGCCTCGTCCCGCAACGGTAGCTGCCGACAAAAGTGACATCATCACCGTGCGACCGACCTTTTCTCGCTGCTGCAGGAGTCCTTGGAGGTGGACGACGTCCTCAGAGGAGAGCTTTCCTTCTTCTTCTCCTCGGATTTCCCCTCGGAGCCGTCTGTCAGACAGGAGACATAATGACAAATAAAAAATAAATATTCTTTCACCAGTTATGATCAGAAAGGAATGTCGATATTTATTCTTTTATTACTTCAAAATTTTTATTTTGAACAAAAGTGACGCAAAGTGTCATTTACAAAGTGTTCCCATTGTCACATAAAAAACAAAAAGTACAAATATACTTGATTTCTGTTGTTGTATATAGACATCTGGTCAGACATTTTAAATATAAATAAATAAAAATGGAAAATATAATGGAATGTATAGTTTTATATAAAATTTAAGGAATATTGGCAGGTTTTAAAGTGACAAACATTCCATAAATTGGTGATAATGTTCACATGGGGGTACTAGTTTTTCCCCTCTTTAAAATCTTTCCCATCACATTTTGGTTTCATAAAAATCCGACGTGCAGGACGTCTCATCTCCCACCATTTCACGCTTATCCAAAAGAAACACGCAGCATGCAGGACAGCACACGGCACAACACACACACACACACTCACCTAGCAATTTCTTCCAGGACTTGATGAGCGCTTTGGCCAGAGTCTGGACCTCCTCGTCTGAACTCTGTTTCCTCACGGCGTTCACCGACATGCCGACTCGGGTGGACTGAGCATTTGGGGGGCGGGGGAGGGGGGGGAAATGTAGTTTTAGAAAGAGACCAAAGCCACACATCCAAACTCTTACGAATGACCGGTTATGAAGGGGAACAAACGCTGTGCGGTCCCTTCTGATCCTTGAGCACAAGTAGAGGCACTAAAACCCCAAAACACACGGCTGACCGCGCTCGTGCATGTCGTCCCCCTCGGCTCGGGGGAAACGCAGCGCAGCGTTTAAGAAAACAAGAAGATTCCTTTAGTGCAGTCGCTGTGGTGCGGCTGAGCCTGCACGGCTTCTGGGTGCAGCCGGAGGTTCGGTGCTACGGACCGCTAAATTAATACTCATATATTGCGAGGTCCTCTATGCGGGGCCTTTTAACACTCATGCCCACTGGTTTGTTTTGGAAAAAAAAAAAAAAAAAGACAGATCCAAACAAGTTTATTTAAGCCAGATTGTGTGTGATGGATCCACTTCTCCGCCATCATAAGAGCTGCTCGAAATTGTTAAGGAAAGGAGCTTGGATGCTTCCTGTGTTAGCTCCTGCAGCCGGAAGGAGATTTTGCCGTCCCACAATCCCCTGCTGCGTGGAAACAAAACAACGTGAAACCTCAGGAGGATTCGGGCTGTTTCAGCAGCGGGAATGGAAGGCTGTCGTCTCCCATTTGGCCGACGTCACCTTCGTAATCAATTTCCTATTACGTATGACATTATGCCATTTAGTCATCAACACGTCGCATTTTATAGAATGTTATTTAAAAACCGCACCGTGTTTATCACGCTTCCTCTTTGTGCCGTTATCAGCCAGTGTTCCTAGTCGTGACAGATGTGAGAATTGCCCGGCTACATTCTACTCCGACCTCCATTCATTCATTATTTATTCTCATTTATTCTATTGTGTTGACGTTCCTGTTAACTGAACGCTGCAGCTGCTGCTGCACCTGAATATCATTGAGGATAAAGTCACGTGTTTTTGACGTTAAACGGGTGAATTTAGGCGGCTGAACGGGAGCTTCGGACTTGACCTTTGACCCGCTGTCACAACGACCCGTCGACATATACCGCGTGTATGAAAGTAAACCACGAAGATCTCAGCTGCCCCCTGGTGGCTGGCTGCAGTGTAGCTGATAAACTCCACCTCCGCGTGAGGAGTTCCGTGTTGTTTTTATACATACAGAATTTTGCTGGTTTCTGTCATTTCTAATTCTTGCGTAAGTCTTCATTCCTGATATCGGTTCTGTTGTACTTTTCTATTCAATGCTACAAAAACAGCAGCTTGAGATCATTACTGACAGCAGCTCAGAGTGAAATGTTGCATGTGTATACTGGCTTGTACATTATAAAGTCAAGAGGACAAGTAATGCTAACTTTTATGACTACTTGTGTAATACTGATACCGTTTTGAGTCTTTTTTTAAGAAGAAAAAGTCCAAATTCTCTGATTCCAGCTTCTTGTGTATGAATATTTTCTGGTTTCTCTCGTCTACAACAGTAAACTGAAGCTCTTTGGGTTGTGGACCGTTGGTTTGAGGACGTCTTCTTAGGCCCTGGGGAAGAGCGATCAACGCTTTTCACCATTTCATAGACCAAAAAACACTGTTTTTATCTCAGCCAAATATCGGCAGCAAAATTGATTAAAAGATGTATAAACTGCCCCTAGTTATAATATCAGTAAACTAGAGTTTTGCTTTAATTTACTTATTGAATTTTTTTTTATATTTGTTGGCGCATTTCCATTCACTTTAAGTGCTAAAATTGCAATAAAAATAAAAGGGAAACCATGTAGTTGTTCACAGACAGCCTTCTCTATTCTATGTTTACTGCTGCTCTTCAACAAAAGTAGTTCTTATCCGATTACTCGATGGGATAATTGATAGAATACTCGATTATGAAAATAAAAATCGATAGCTGCAGCCCCACTCAAGGTTGAGTTGAGAGGAACCCTGATACACTTCCTGACTGCGGCTCACTGACTCCACCAGGATCAGTATATCCAGGGTATTTTGGCTTCCTTTTCGTACCACGTGGGGTTAACATATGATTACATGTCGGGACTAAAGTGCATAACTCAAATCCAAACGCGTCATTTTGCACATGCAAGCCTTCCAGGTATCGGCGTTTGTCGCCAGCATCACGGATATGGCGGCTCCTTTATTTTGCTGCGCTCCCATCGGTCGGTTAGCAGGCGTCTCTCTGTGAAAGCTGGCTAACTCGAGCTAGAATATTCAACGATTCATGACACTTCAAGGAGGTACGTAGTGTTTGTGTGATTAATGTCTGCAAGGATTTTTGGCAGACGGAGGAGCTGGCAGCGGCGGCGGCGGATCACCAACCTGCAGCGTCTCCAGCGACATCTTGATGTTCCTCAGCTCCCTGAGCAGGTCAAGCGCTCCATCCTGGAAGACAACAACATCCGCATGATCTTCTCAGCGAGTAAAATGCGAGGTCACCCGGACGGAAGCCCTGGAACGCGCGCCGCTCTGGCAGGCGCACAAAAACCCCTCCGGATCGCAAAAGATGGTCGAGCTTGGCGAATACACGGCAAAGCTGCTGCGATGTTTGCGAGGCGTGAGCAGCAGCTGCCGCCGCCGCCCGGCCAGACTCAGCGGACCGTTTGCTGCACGCTCCGATGCGCTTCATAACCTGCTGATATGACATAATTCCTATTGGAGTTTGTCCGAAGGTGAGGTTAGGATCTGGACAGTGAAACTGTGCTGCTCGTTTCAATAATACATAAAAAAACAATAAAAAAACAATAAAAAATACCCAAATTAATACGCAAAAAATGCCAAAACTTGGCATGTTTAGATCAGGTCTGATCTCGGTCGAGTATTTCTAACACGTCCAGTTATGAAACTGCTGTATTTGCAAAAGCGAAGATTACAAAAAAAAAAAAAAAATTTGAGCAGGCGCCAGCAATAACTTTGGGCCTCCCGTTTTGCTTGTGCGGACAGTTGTGAAATCAAATCATTTTACCCACCACTGAAGCCATGATTCGATCCAAACATCTGAGGCCCCGTGTGTCTGGTGTGGCCACGGATTCAAATTCAATAACAGGTTTTTTTTTTTGTTTTGTTTTTTTTACAGGCGCAACAGTTTGGACATGGATAACAGAGCGGATTTATCACACTACAAGATAAAAACTTAAAATTTGACTTCATTTTCCTGTCTGAAAAGTCTAATTGAATCAATTAAATTAATAATAGCGTATTTTAATGTGAATTTTTTTTAAAAAACCCTCAAACATTCAGTAGTTCATTTTCCTGCTGTCGTCTGTGTGTGTGTGTGTGTCTGATTCATATCAATTAACAAAACATAATAAAGCCGCAATTAAACACACCCTCGCGCGCGGCCGATGAGCGTCATCGATTGCAGGTGCGCGTGATTTGGCCGCCGGCGCGCGGGCCAATCAGCGCCCTCAGCGGCGCACCGAACTCTTTCCAGAACCGACCAGCGCGAGCCGGTGGACGCCGCCGCAGCCGCCGCCGTCTCGTTGCGCGTAAAATGCCCGCGGGCCGGTATTCACAAAGCCGGCAGCGATTTTCACACACACACACACACACACACACACACACACGCGCGCGCATGCACGCCGCGTTTCCAGAATGTTGCTTCTCTCAGCAGTTCAAGGTGAAGCTCATCACCTGATCCCGCGCGCGCGTGTGTGTGTTTTTTTTGTGGATGCAGCAACTCACCGTGTCCTTCTTGTGCACCATTTTATCCAGCTTTTTGGCGATGCGCTCCACTTCCTGGTCTTTAGCCATTTCTGTGGGGTTTTTTTTTGGTTTATCTTTGCGCAAAATTGCTCCCCCGTCAGGTGTCCTCAGCCGCGGGCGCAGGGAGCCTCCATGGACGTGGAGGCAGAAGCTCTCCCGGTTCCTCCCCTGGCGTCTCTTCTCTTTATGCAGCCCCAGCCTGCTGCCTCCTTCTCGCCCAGCTGCTGCCTCCCTCTCGTTTGTTGCTGTGCTGCCTGCTGGGGGACGCTGGGAGTTGTGGTTCTCCTCTTGTTTATGCGCAGTTTCTGCCGTTCGGTGCGCCAACTGGGTGGAGGGGAGGGAGGAAAAAAAATCCCAGATTTTATTTTATTTTATTTTTTTAAATTTTCAAAGTTAAATGCATAAATTCCGATTCGTTTTTTTTTGCAGTACACAGGTCTTTTTTTTAAGTGTGCAGCAATGGAGGGTCACAGCTGACGATGCCCTCATGCCGAATACTTTTTTTAATTTTTTTTTCCAAAATGTTTTAAAGAACAATATTTGTGTATCCGGAGGACTTTCATCTAGTTAAGTCAGCCTCTTTTTTTTTTTTTTTTTTTTTTTTTTTTTTTTTAGCCCAGACGCAACATTTTTCTCCCCTCCAGTTAAACCACGTGATGGATGCATAATTTCCTGTTAATCATCATCGCTGCATTTTTTCCAACGCCAGTTTTCCCTTTCTCGTTTTCCCCAAGTTGTGTACTGCTCTTCTGTCTCTCTCCTTGCTCACCTGTCTGTCCGTCTCCCTCCTCTCCTTCCTCATATGTCTCTTCTCCCTCATCTGTCTCTCTTCATCTGTCTCTCTCTTCTCTCCTTCCTCGTCTGTCTGTTTTGTCTGTTCTTCATTCTCATTCATGTCTGTCTGTCGCTCTCTTGTTTCTCAGCTGCCTGTCTTCTTTCTGGTCTCTGCCTGTCTGTCTGTCTGTCTGTCTGTCTGTCTGTCTCTCTCTCTCTCTAGCAGTTGCTGGTTCCACTCTGAGTCTTTATGAAAACATACATATTACCATTTCCAAACTAAAACATGGACATGATGTGAAAATACAGTAGTTGTATTTCTTTGCGCTGCACCTGTCTTAAGAGAAATGTTTTTTTTCCCCTAAGGGATCAGTCAATGTTCATTATCGGCTCATAAATGTATCTACATTTCCTCCCCGAGAGGAAATAATCTTTAGACCCTCTCCTGAAACTTGAAATATTTGCCCGAGTGCACTTACTGCCCTCACCACTAGATGTCAGTGTTGTTCCATTCAGCTGCCTGTGTGCGTGTGTTTCTAACTACAGGCTGAATGGGTAACCTTATGAAGTGTGTAACAAGCCTCAAATATACATACAAACTTTTCTTTCTCTATAAATAATTTAATTGCAAATAGTTCATATCAGCCTTAGAAAGTATAGAAACTATTTACAACACATTCAACACACTAAAAGAGAATAATTCTGCAAAAAATACCTTGAAAATAGTTGATTAAAACTCATCAGATCTTTGAAGGCTTGTTGTAGAAGCACGCATCCCAAAAATGTTTTAATACCGAAAGTATAAACACAACATTATTTTTTAACAGCCACAAAACATATCAATGGCAAACTTCATTAAATCCTGTTATCTCTTACACTTTATTCCATCATTCCAGTATTTCTTGACTTTATAATCTGTATCTGGCGATCTTGAGGGGGGTCTCAGTCAAAGGCATCTGATTCCACTGTGCCCACTTTTAATAGATGGAACAATAAATTATTATTCCATGTTTGTTATGGCCCATAATTCAAAGTACCAGACGACCCTAAAAACTGGTCTGCATTAATTGAAGTTTCCCCACTTTCCAAAAGCTGCGATCAAATTAACTGTAAATTTCCTAAATGATGATAATCAATTTTTTTTTTGGGTTGTTTTTTTTTTCTTTTTTCCCCCGTTGACTTCAAGTCTGTCCCTCAGTTGGAATGTCATATATGTTGGTATAAAGAATGCGAAAGAGCAATTTCTCAAAAAAAAAAAAATAAAATAAAAAGTGGCAAAGTGTCTCTTGCTCGGTTGTTGTTCACCGCGGTCGCAGTCGTTTACCGCTGACGCGACTCTCAACATGGTAAAAGACGCAGCTCAAAAACAGTTCTGAAGGCTGCCTGGACTCTAAATATTCCCACATCACTGCTCAGGCAGGAGAAAAAAAAAATATGAAAGGAAACATTTTCATTTTTTACTGTAATCCAGAACACATTACGTCTTTAAACAAACTTCCCCTGCACGGCATGCCAGCGTCAAATAGTGGCCCTCTCTCTAAATTTAAATCAGACCTTCTTCCCCGCATTCGAGACGAGTAAATAATTCTTGGAGAAACTCCCCCCTCTTTTTTTTTTTTTTTTCTTTGCCTCATGAATTCTTGCTGCTTGATGTCTGCAGCCAAGATCCTCCTCCAGCTGAGGATGTGCAGAGCAGAGCTGGCAGCGGCATCACCAGCTGCTGCCTAAGATAGCTGCCAGTGTGTGTGTGTGTGAGTGTGTGTGTGTGTGAGAGAGAGAGAGAACCTGGAGCGCTCAGAGGTATGCAGCAGTGAGGGGGAAAAACGATGCAGAGGGGAGAAACCCATCCAAGAGCTCGCTGAGAGGAATCAAAAGCATCCTCTCCTCCCCTTTTCTTCACCTCATCAACCCCTCTGCTGCTTCTGTGCTCCTCTCTTCCTCCTCCCGTCTCTTCTTCCTCGTCCCCTCACCCTCTTGTCCCCCGGTCCCGTCCCGCCAAAGCAGCATGTCCTCTCTTTCCATCCCTTCATCCTCTCTTCCTCTCTCCTCATCTGTTTTCCCACTATGACCCAATCACAGCGCGGTCCCGCTGTAATTAAAGCAGCTTTTCATCTCTGAATTTCTTTTTTTTTCTCTTTTTTTTTTTGGGCAGGTGGGGGCATTTTGGAGGTGCGGAACAAATTTCTGAAAGCCTGCACACGCTTCAGACATGATGGAAAGATTCTTCTGGGTCTCTCTGGGCTTCGGGGTTAACGTTCTTGCAGCAGGAAGTATCCCTTCTACCTGGAGCGGCTCGAATGCGGACAGGAAGGGTTCGTTTCCACGCGGTAGATCAATGAAACGCGCTATCAGGAGCTGGATTCAGGAAGCGCGCCTTCCCGCCCGATGTATGGACTCATTCAAAGTCACCTCTGACGCCAGGAAGGGTTTCTCTGCGCGAACTGGATCTATGGAGTCTCAGCCATTGAGCATCCGAAGCAGGAAGCGTCCACTCTCCTTCATCTGCGGCTGTTCGTGTTGACCCTCGGCACCAGGAATTGTCCTCCCCACTTATGCCAGATCTATGGAGCCTGGCGCTAATAATGACCTCAGACAGGAAGTGTCCTCTCCATTGGATGGATGGAGCCATTCTTATTTCCTTCAGAAAGGGGGCCAAGCATTGTGTGGGCCTGGCTCCGTCCTCCTCCCCTGATGGTAAATGAGTCTCCTTTGGCATTCCTCCGCATGTGAGTAATGTGCCAATCAAGATCCGGCCGGTTTTACACGTAACTTTGACCAGCGGTGAGCAATTCCAGTTCTTTGGAAAAAAAAAAAAATTATATGATACTTAAACAACACTGATGCTGTGAATCAGAAGATTTAAAAAGAGAGACATCTGTGTTCAGCCTGGCTTCGCTGCAG
>CAAKHG010030978.1:0-19076 GCA_901007715.1 Dactylopterus volitans | reverse complement strand
CACACACACACACACACACACACACGCGCACACACACGCACAAACACACACGCGCGCACACACACACACACACACACACACACACACACACACACACACACACACACACACACACACACACACACACACACACACACACACACACACACACAGAGTAACATACAGGTTGTCACATGACCACTAAAACACATGTTACCACAAAATATATTAACATAATACACACGTGGTCGTATATTCTCACAGAGTGAACTCCACATGAGCACTGAGACATCCATACATATGTAACCCTGTCTGTCTGTCTCTCTCTCTCTTTCTCTCTCTGTCTGACACACACACACACACGCGCGCGCGCGCGCACACACACTGCAGTCCATGATCCCTTCCTCCATCTTTAACATTTTCGGCATAGTTGCAGCAACCACAGAATACTTTCCCAACGTCTGTGGCCGACGAAACTGAAGGCTCTTAAGTTTGTTCACCATCACTCTTCTTTCTCCCTCTCATCCTTTCTTCTCTCCCTCCATCTGTCATGTCTCCTTCTCTATCTATCTCTCCATCTGTCGCGAGTCAACTCCTCTCTCTTAATTTCCAAAATTTCTCTCTTCCTTTTTTTTTCCCCCACTTTTTGGCTCCAAACTATTTTGTTTCTTACATTTTTTGTCCCAAATGTCCCTCATCGTTATCTCTCCTCTGTTTCTCCTCAGCTTGTGTGAAATATTTCATGTTTAGAAACATTCTAATGTGGGTTGTAGTAATCTACGGATTTCCTGGCACTTCACGATGACAAACTACATTATATTCCGACAACTTGAGAACTTTTCATGCACTTTTGATGGAGTCTGATGCTGAACACAGCAGCTTCAGCTCTCTCAGTATTTTTTATTTTTTTTTTTTTGCGGGGGGAATTTTACACAAAACATTTGAGAAAATCCAAAACCACATTTCATCTGCTGCACTTATTGTGTCAATCATCTAAAACCTACGTCCATATGTGTCTAATCTAGTGCATATTTCTAAATGATAAAAACATTTCTTTTTTTTTGGAACAGAGAAAAGTAAAAGACAAATCAAATTATCGAATTTTGCTCGACTTTCCTCTCCCTTTTGAATTATCTGCTTTATAGTTAACATGTTTATTTAGTTGCTTTAGTTTTTTTTTTTTTAACCAACAAATATATTAATTGTGACACGATGTTGCACAAGTAATAATATTTATGTATTGTCTTTGCATTTTACCATGACTGCAGGATACTCTTATTTTACAATCTCTTTATGGGCTTCAGGACAAAATACAACCTTTGCCGAAACCAGAGCTTCCAATGATTTATTTGCCAGAGAAAGAATCACATGTAGAAAAATAAATAAACATGTATACAGTACATATAGCCACATGTGGCAATATGCAAAGCGTAGAGTGATTATAATCTGGATAATGCCCCTCCACTTCCAAAATATCTCAAATGTGGACGCTGCCATCTTGCGCCGGTGACTCTGAGTCTGCACAGTGGCAATCAGGGAATGCAGCCGCAGCATCGAGGTCGTGCTCGAGTCATTGCAGGTGATTGGCTAACCATCTGGAAACTATTTTTTCTTACAGTTTGAAGCAGACAAAAAGGCCTGTAGAGAGTAATTCTGTATATAATGTATTGTTATTATGTATTATTCCTAAACAGACGCCTGTGAATGCTGCCACGACTCCCACAGCGACTGTCAGCCATGACAGCACACCCTGCTTTTTTTTTTTGCATAAAATAACTAATTAAAGTATAAGTATAAGCAAAGGAATCACTCGAATGACCATCAACTGGATAAAAACAAATTGGAATTATGGCAACCATCTTTGGGAAAATATGATGTGAGGAGTAATTTGATATTTTGTTTTTGGCCCAAATCGCTTCCGCTAAAACGGAGGAGCTGGGGTTTATATCCATGCTTGAGCCACTAGGGGGTGATAGAGATCTTTTGGCTTCACTTTAGAGGTCTGCCTCGTGCGTAGTGTGCATGCGTACGTCGATGATCTCACGGCAGCAGCTCACTGGGCCACGGTTGACGGCATGAGCGGCTACGAGCAGCTCTCAGCTGTGGCAAAGCAAAGTTCAGCTCTGTTGGAGCGAGCGAGACCTCGCACTTCTTCCATCATTGCAGTCTGTGCTCGAATTTCAATGAATGTCCCTTCAAAGTTGTTGTGCTCTTTGTTCTTCGTCATCTGATTCCAATGTGGGTTAATTTCATCAGGATGCTGAAAGGCACCTTTTTTGGTTTATGCAAAAACCTATTTGTATTGTTGTGTATTTTAGTGGAGAGCGTCCTGAAGTTGTGAGCAAAGATGTGATAGGCCACACCTAGTTGTACCAATCAATATGGCATCTGTGCCGTTGGCCAATATTTTTCACATCAGTTTTGGTGAAATTCGATCTACCCCTATGAATGCTTTGGTAGACAGATATTCTATCATGAACTTAGTGCACATTTCATGATTTATGATGACAAACGTGTTGTTGAATTAGCGTCAGTGTTTAAATTTAGGAGGCTTTACTCATTTTACTGTTTTTCAGTTCGTGCTAATATGGTGGATTCTAATGGTGGAGCTAACTTTGATGTGGAACACATTGCGCTGGATATGTGTGCCAACTTTCGAGTCAATCGGGGTTCGGTTTCCCAGCCATTCAAGCTCTTTAATTTTGGAAACTTAATGATATATAGCGCCACCATCTGGCCAATTGCAGTCGTGTTTATCGGAAAACCCGAAGCACATCATTTCCAGTCAGTGCGCCAAGTTTCATGTTATACCAGCGCAGGGCAATCTGAGTAAATGCGGCAGCGAAAAACAGGACAAAAACAACCCTAAATACTTTGACAGTGTGTGTAAAAAATGTTTTATAAGCTTTTGAAAGCACTTTCATTTAGACCATAAAGGTCCAACCATGCAGTTATTTTTGACACGCTGTGCACATGATTTACTCCGAATTTCTTCCTTGTCCAAGGCAAGACATCAGTTTTTTTACGCCATGTACGTCTGCCATCAGTCAATGGTCAATGTGCTTGAAATCACATATTGATCTTGAAAGTTGCTACTTATGTTTCCATGCGCCCCTTCAGCAGCTGAGTGCCGAACAGCTTTATGAAAGACTTTGTCAAGAAATCAGACCAGGCCAATAAACAAAACTCGAATATGGATTCATGTCTCGTTTGGTGTCTGCCAGCATTTGAAGGAACCATCCAGAGAGAAATTTTCTCTAACCAAGTTCTGCTGCATTACCTAGCAATTATATTGTAACTCTGACCAAAAAAATAGAATAAAAATGTTTAAGATTCTGGTCTGTGATGAATTAGCTGTCTGCGGAAGGTTTTGAGTCTCCACAAATAGTTTTTTTTTTTTTTTTTTTTTAAATAGACATAAACTGAAACCACAGGCTGCCTGAGAGAGGCGAAAATCAAAATGAAAACTTACTGTATGCTTTGGAAAAGGGTCAGCAGTAATTCAAAATACATATAATTTGTATTGAATCAGTTAAACTATGTAAAGACTCCACTATAAGGTCCTTTAAGGCGACCTACCACACACTCTGGAAAATTTGTGATATGCTACACTGACTTAATCCCCAAAAACACAACTGAGCAATTATGTAAAAAACAAAACGGAGCTGCCAACAAAAATCTGATTGACTGAATTCTTCCCGTCTCTCTGCTGAGTTACGGCTTTTTAAAACCGCAGTGCATCACGGGTCTGCCTCTCGCCTCTTATGCTGTTTAATACACACCGTTCCAATTAGCGTCCAATCGCACCGGAGTCTTTGCCACATTCAAAACAACCGAGTTACAGCCGGGAACACAGATCGGAGTCGAGACTCGTCTTTGGCGACTTGGCTGGATCTTACATAAAATCATGTCCTGAGATGCCAATCGGTGTTGTCGCTATGAAGGAAGGGATCCAGTGGTCGTGCTAGAGAGCTGAACCTCAGCCTGTCATCCCCTGTGATATGCAGGCACCCAAGTATATCATCACCCACAGTGCAAGTCGACGTGAGCTTATAGAACGAGCATCGGCATGTCCAGAATGTTTCTCTCCAAGCAGCACACGCTTTTGTAGCTGTGAGGCTAACGGTATGCTCTCCCTTCAAACGACGCAATTAGTCAGCCACAATTTGTCACATTGTTCTGTAATTGACCTCAGGTTCGGTCTGAGTTCACACTTCACTGGGGGCGTTTACAAGTGAACCAGAATCTGTGATGTGCGGGGAGAACGCGCTCTAATTGGTCAAGAGTCTTGTGCGGGGGAAAAAAAAGTCAGCAAAGAGTAGTTGAGTCCTGGCTGAGGCTGCTCCAAAGAGACTTTTCGGTGTCGCATTGGACAGACAACTACGTGGGATGGTCCTGGCCCTGGTCATCGCTTAATACATGGTTTGAATCCATTACTGTATGCAAATGATGCAGTTTAGAAAATGAGGCACGACTGCGGCAGCAAAGTAATGTCTTGATGCGCTGGAGTCGCTGAAGATGCACATCAGAACAGCTGAGGAGGCTCCTGCCTCCGAAAACCTTTCATATTGCACAGTGTTACTGGCTACAGGAGCTGGTTTCATCCAAAAGGGTGTAACGCAGTTGGGTCCGATCAGTGCCGGATTTAGTTCCCACTATGAACTAATTGAATCACAGTGTGAACGACAGTCAATCCGAGACCCACTTCCTGTCTTCACTGTGAAAGGGTACAATAAGCCTCACCTCCAGTCGGCAGTGACGTACACATGGGTGGGTGGACACAGTTATTCATTCAGTGCCATAGGCAACGTCCACGCGCCATAGCGCCGCATTGCTAACTTTGCCTTAGGCTCTGTTGGCGTCCCAGACGACCTCTCAGACATGCGTATGATTTATGAACCAGGACATTTCAGATTCTCTTTTAGTCGTTCCACAAAAAACATCTGGTGATGCTGCCTTCAGCCGTGACACTGCAAAAATGCTGGAACATCCTTCCGGACACTCTGAGAGGAGTTGAAAAGGTTCGGATGCTTTGATGATTTCATACTTTTTCATGTAATATGCCCGTGTTTACAGCAGCTAAAATGTTTTGAGATACCAGTGTCAAAAATCATTCCAGCAATAGCGCCTATAATTATGCCCTTAGCTGGCCGCACTTTAATCATAGATCGGCCATCTTGATTTAAATTATAATGTGTTTTCTACCTCAGAAATCAGCAGGATGAACATCATCATTATCCCGTTTCACCTCTAAGTCACTTTCTCTCCTCCAAACCACGCTCAAAACAGCTGCAATCCTCAGAAAATGGTAAAGCAATACCTAAGTATTGCTTTTAAATGTGTGTCGCTGCTGAAGGCATGAAGGCCTGAACAAATGGCTGGACGGGCAGTTTGCGGGTGGGACGGAGGGAGGGTGACAGAGCAGACTGAATGAATGTGCCTGACTGTCTTGGTTTAACAGGAGATGTGACAAGATGGACAAATGTTGTGTGAAAGGGTTATATCTTGAAAACAGAGGTCCGGGTCGACTGTTGTGGACAAATGATTCCGGTTAGAGAATAAATCAAAGGACACTTTATTTCCAATCCCGAGGTGAGATGGCACAGTTTCAACAAATCCACGAATGCAAATACTCATCCAATCAGAACGAAGAAATTTGCCTCTTCATACGTTCTGGGTTGCTCTAATGTCACAGCAATATGACATCAGAGAATCAAAGCCTCACCAAACCACGCTGTCATAAAGTCAACACACTGATGGCATCACCTTAATAGCGTTGCAAAGTCAATATTCACAGTTTATATTTACTCTTGCTTTCTATTTCAATGAGCATGCCTCTTGTGTCCCGATGTGCTCACCAGTCATAAAGGGGCTTTCTTTGACAGTCGAACATTGCTCAAAGACATGACACATGAGACACAGGAAGAAAGCCAATCAAGTCACATCTGGAATGTCTTCACCATGGAGCATGAGAAACAAGACTGCGATTACATGCTCAGAGATTTCACAAGAGGGACTGGCACTAGGGTTGACCGCCTGGCGTAGGAATAGGGCGACAACATTCCAAGTCTTGACCTTGGTAACATCAGGAAATGGCCGAGTAGGTCGAGGGTGCAGATGTCTCTAGCGGATGACCTGGGGGGCTGAGCCGAGTTGTGCGAACTACGGACCGGACAGATGTACCTTGGAGCCAGGGAAACAGGTAACCCAAGGGGCAGCATGGCAACTGCAGACTTGGACGGCAACAAAGCTGAACACCAGACCTGTGATCCTGGCGCTGAAAACATAACTGTGGCTGTGGAGAATGCGACTGCTGCAGCCCAGACATAGTGGACCCAGAAAGCTGCTCTAGCTGAGAAACAGGAAATCCAGAAGGCTGCGTTAGATCAGGCATGCAGAGCACGACAGGAAGCTGCGGTTGCAGCTTGGGCTCCGGAGGCTTCCTTGTTGTCTCCTGGTGTTGCCATGAGGAGGACCATATTAGATGTCTAGACTGGTTCCCTCAAAACAGACATGCTTGACCACATTGCTTGGTGATGGACTCACTTGGAGTTCATTGACTGCAGATAGCAGACTGACCAGCTCAGGACAGTGGGCCAGTGGGCTTGCCAGGTCAGTACAGGCCAGACCGGTTACCAGTAAGTGTGTTAAGATGGTCTTTTAAAATGTGAAGGCATGATAGTTCTGCAAAGTCTTCCTGGGCCATTCTGAGATGAAGAGCCGGGTGTCTGCTGAGATGAAGCTGCTATACAACTTGGGACAAGACAATAGTCCTTTCATAGCCACCATCCGACACTGCATAGGTTTCAGTAGCTTTATCTCCATCATGCAGAAGAACCCTCACTATTTTCAGCACAACCTTCTGCGTTCGGTGGGGTCGGTTAAGGTAGGCCTCTCTCAAAGGCACACTCACCATCAAGACTCCGTCTGAGATCTCCTGTGCTGCATCATGGCGAACACTAATGTGGTACAGTGACATTTTGGACATTGTGTGATATTTAACAACCTGTCTTGTGGTAAGCCTCTGAAAGTCTGGGCAGGAAATGAACAAGTGTCACCCTTTCAGTCTACCTTAACTTGCCCAGGCACCTCAAACTGGTAAAAAGTTGGTACCTCACTGGCATGACATTTACCTAAAGCATTGATTTATTCCCATGCTGCTAGGTCAGGCAAAATGAATGTCTGGTCTGTATCATTCAGAGAGATTCCCCAACTTGGAAAGTACTGCATAAAACCATCAGGATGGGCTGGAGGCATGTTAGCTAAGAGACAATAGACATGAGACTGGCATTTGGACTTAAATGCACCTTGTCCCTTAAGGGTCTTTAGCATTCCTACAAGCGATTGAACTGGCAAAGGAGTGTAAGGCCCTGCGTCTCCCAATTCAGTTGCAGGGGAGTTAACGATGGCTCAGAGCCAGTATGGCTGTGAATCATGCATGAAAGTCTCTGCCTGCTGGACTGCACTTGGGAGCTTAAGCTGACTGAGTGGGACCTGAAATTTGGACCGTTCAAATGACAATAATTGTCCATCATATCTGCAAGTGCCATCTGGAGCAGCTCAAAGTTGCTGTCACATCCACTTTCAAAGGGTCAGCCTGGGGTGCTGAGGTGGGCATACGCCGACATGTGGGAGTGCTCCATCAGCGTTTTCTCCAGGGAGCTGGTCTCCAGGAGAACAGGCTGAATGCTGTGACCGTCAAAGGAGGGCGGCGGGTAGATGAACCGGCTCTTCCAAGGAGGAGGCATTCAGCTGCAGGAACCTGCTTTCCTCCTCGTGTTCCTTCTCTGTGCTGCCATCGGAGTAAGTGTCAGACATGAGGGAGGCATAGCCGATGGGAGGGTTGGCCATCAGTGAGAGGACCAGCACAAGGTCTTCACTCAGGTAGTTGACTAGGATACAATCTTCATCCTGGTCCTCTTTCTCTTCGCCCTCTCTTGGGCCGCTACATCAGCTCAGCCCTTCCTGCTCAAACACAGCACTAGCGAACCTGTAGAACACCTCAGGATGCACAGTGGTGGGCAAAGTGTTAGGATTTTAGGGAGGCATAGAAGGTACTTTGGCTCTGAAAAGGTCCTCAAGTGCATCAATTGTCTTGGCTCGTTGGGGGGTTAGCAGGAGCAGGCCACACACCGCTCCATGTCAGAATTGCACCGGCAAGTACAAAAGTAAGAGAAGAAGAAGAAGCCCTGGGACAGCAGAAAATGTAAACATGCTCAGATGGTGATTTAAATCCTTAAACTGAGATAGATGTGCCGCTTTTTCTGAAAATAGAGAAACTTGGTTTCTTTTTGGAGGAAGTGAAACATAAAGGAAGTCATTTCGGGGACTTTACATGTGATTATGCCTCTTGCTTGTGTTTCCTCCTTGATCTCCTCAATCCTCGTCTCCTCAATTCTTGGGTCACTGGTTGCTGTCCACTCAAAACATTTGTTTTGAGTGGACAGCTATGGAGTAATGACTCCATTAAAATAATCGGTCAAAGGACATTTTATTTTGTTTTGTAGAAAAGAAACAGGAACGTCATCATTCTCTCAACTTCTCAACCAAAACACTCTTTCAAACGTCAGCTGAGAACACTGGCCTAGAAAATTAATGCTATTCAGCTTCTAAATGAGTGCTTTGTGCTTTCCCCCCCACATATATAGCTCAGGGCTTTGCACAGAAAACATGCATTTAGAAAAAAAAAAATTGTATTTGGGTAAAGATGGATGATGGTGCTGACCTGCTTTGAATATTGATGAGGCCACAAGAAAAATGCAAAAGTACAAACTATAATATATTAATTCTATATCAAATATTCTCTTCCTTATAGCCAAAGTCCTGTGTGTTTGCTCAATAAGCAAGCAAAGGTTTAGGGAATAGACGCGACTGAGCATGAAGCTAGAGCTTCATCACAAATGTAAATATAATAATAAGTATACCTTTATAAGTGATTATTTTGTCAACTCCGGTTTTTTAAAGAGATAGTTAAGCTTTCAGTTTCAGGATCATGGGCAGTTTGAATATAAATGTACCGCTGACGAAAGGAAAAGTTTTATATTGTTTTTTTTTGGTTGTTTTTTTTTTTTAAGTGGGCTTGGATGAGGTAATAGTCGGTGTATGCTCGCTGTGTGGAGAAACCTGGTGCCAATATGTCCAGTAGAGGCCGGAATGGATAGCTGTGGATGGGAACTAAATAAAAAAAAACAAAATGCATTTTTCATTTTCATTCAAGTTTAAAAAGCCTCCGCAAAAAAAAAAAAAAAAAAAAAAAAAAGAACACTCAAGTGCTATATTTTCATCATCTCATCTGTCATATGTTAGCCCTGCTGGCCATTGGCAGGTAACAGGTTGGTGACTAAGGGTGATTGGGCTTTTTATGTCAGAGCTCCCACGATGGAACTCTCTTCCATTACACCTTGACGAGCTGTCAATCCTGTCTTAAAATCCTCTTTTTGGCAACATTTCAACATGCTTTTATTGTCACTTTATTACTTCACATTGTTCAAATTCATTTCATTGTTATTTTGGTGTTATTAATTGTTCCAGTTCGTTTTATTGTACACTGTATCGACATTGCTGGGTCAATTTTTTGTAAAGCACTTTTTAAAATTTTTAGAAATTGCAAGTAAAGTTTAATGTTATAATCGTAAGAACAATACAAAAAGTGATGATCCACAGAGCCTGGATAGCTCAGTCGGTAGAGCATCAGACTTTTAATCTGAGGGTCCAGGGTTCAAGTCCCTGTTCAGGCGATTTATTGCTTATTGGTTTCAAGTCCCTGTTCAGGTAGCTGTCGGAATTTCTCCTGGATTGCAGATGTCTCTCTTCTGAGGTTTGTGGAAACATCGTTAAATTTGTGTATGTACAAACATTCACTTGCAGTACTTCTAGCTTACTTTGCAATGTAGAATAAATGAAATTAATTCTCTGTCCTTCTAGTATTTTCTTAAAATTGTACTTGTAAAAACAAACTGCCATGATGCCCAGAAACTTCTCAAATTTGTGGCAAAACCTTGAAAACGACAAACAAAAACAAAAACAAAAAAGTAAACGTAAACTTGTGGTGGGGGGCGGCATGGTGGTGCAGCGGTTAGCGCTGTTGCCTCATAGCAAGAAGGTCGCAGGTTCAGCCGCCTGGTCCTATGTGGAGTTTGCATGCTCTCCCCATGTCCGTGTGGGTTCTCTCCGGGTACTCTGGCTTCCTCCCACCTCCAAAAGCATGCTAAATTGCCCTTCATGTGGCCCTGCGACGAGCTGGCCACTCGTCCAGGGTGTACCCCGCCGTACGCCCGTTGTCAGCTGGGATCGGCTCCAGTCCGATACAGAGTGGAGCGACTGAAGAGCGAGAGTCTGAGGGTCAAGTCAGGTTCCCAGATGAAGTTTAAACCCACCAATTTCACTTAAAGTTACATTTGTATGTATCTGAATGAATGAAATATAGTTTTTTCCTAAACTGACACTCTGTCTTACTGCCCACTTACTGCTGCGCTCCGGTAAATTCCCCCATCGTGGGACTAGTAAAGGAAAACTGTATCTCATCTTATATTCAGCAATAAGAGCTCGTCCATGGATTGTGAAATCGCTTCTGCTTTGCAGGAGCAATTTATCCTTTGATTGGTTTTGATTTTAGTTAACTTAACATTAAACTCGCAACAGGCAAGCACCTTAATAAAGCTCAGCTTTCTTGGTTGCCGACCTGTAAGAGTAGGAAGGCAGCAGGAGAAATTAGAATGCGGTATGTTGCTTTTCACTCCCAGCTGCCTCTATGGAAACAGCAGAAGCCGCCACTGCTTCGCCGACCCACAGAGAACAAAGAGCAAACATTAACACGCTGCCTCACTGCAGCCACATTTACGTAATAACCGTTATTTTGCCATTATTACTAGATATTTGGATTTTGGTGTTCCCCCTCCCCCCCACCCCTTTTTAAATGTGAGCATAAATATCTAAACAAACCCTAAATAACTGGCAAAATAATGACTCTCTATTTTCCCCCAATAAATGTGGTCACAGTCCCCTCATTTGGCCACAGCTGCAATAAAAATGCATTCAATATAGTAAAAATATTCTACATCAACAGAAGCTTGTTGATCCCGGGACTGCTCATGAGTCAGGGAGACATTGTATTGTGCTGTTGTAACTTTGAAAAAGCTAATATGAAGGCAAAGCTCTTGAATTACCATCAGATCCATGTTCCATCACGAGATTTGACCAAAAGTGGCGATGCTCAGCTGTAAACCAGTTATGCGCCATAAAGCTAAAGATTAACCTCAAACTGCAGTCGCAAACAACATTTCTACAAGTAGCTTGTTTTGCAATTTGACAGGGATAACAACAGCCCATTATCTCCTGAACAACCACCGATCTGGCTGTTGGCTGTCCGTTGGATGCGATCGGCCGTCTGGCAGCTTGAGCGGTTCCACGGTCCAATTTCCCCCCATTGCTCCTTTAAAATGCTGTGAGAGGCATTATGTTTTCATCTTGCATGACCGTCCATCCAACTCTTGTGAACCCAACGTCCCAGGAACGTCTGGAGGACAAAAAAAAAAAAAAAAAAAAAAAAAAATCTTGCACAAATGTCAAGCCAAGAAGAGCAAGAATAAGAGCTCATCAGGTTTTGGTGGTCAAACGGTCAAAGTCACAGGACCTCAAAAACACAAATTATTGCGTCTAACTTTCAATGTAGGCCCAATTATGATTAAAATCCAGTCCCTAAAATGGCAAAATTATATGACATGACATGCCATTTTGTATCTAAAAGCCCAAAAGTCCACTTTTCTGAGATTGGTTCAATTCTCGTGAATACTTATGGGATGCCTGAAGGGTTTTTTCTTCCAATTTGGCTCAAATGCCAACTCGAGCCCAAGAATGAACTGATTAGACTTTGGAGGCCAAAGGTCAAGCTCAGCGTGAACTCACATAACACTGTCACAAGGCCATAACTTTCTATAGCATCTGCTGATGATTATGACAAAATTTCACAAGAAAATGTCTGAAATGGCAAATTGTCAATCCGTTTCCAGAAAGTCAAAGGTCAACTTCACTGTGAGATTTATCACTGCCAAGTTAAGGGAACCGGATTTGGCGGATTTGTGACATCACAAAGCACAAATTTAGGCACAGATCATTTAGCTAATTATGACATTTTAGATAAATGTTAAACAGGATGAAATGATGAATTCATTTTATTATTATTATTTTTTTCATTTCTCATTTCAATTTTCTGCCCTGAATACACTGAACTCAATTCAAGTCTCAATTACATGCTGTATATCACTAACAGAAATGGATGCTGGCTGGTTGAACTTGACTGGCTTGTATTGGAAAAACAACTGCAGGGGCTGTAATTCTCGTATTGAATGAATGTTTTATTATCTTTTTTCTTTTTCTTTTTTTTTTTTTTTTGCCCTCGGCGACAAAAAATTATTCCATGATTAATCCGCTAACGCGCTGCCAAAACGGAAAAATTCCCACACTGATCATTGTGTCACTATTCACAAACCCAGTGTCATTATGAAAACAAACCCTCAGAAATAATTCAGTACATGTCTCCAGTGGCTTTTTTTTTTCTTTCTTTTTTTTTTTTTTTTTGTATATGTGAGACTGACAGATCAGCACATTCTTAAGAAACAATGATGATGTACCGGTGGAACTCCCCCCTGTCTGCCAGCCTGGTCGAGATCCTGCTTCTGTCTCTCTTAAACTCGCCACTCATTTCTCCGATTGTATTTCAGTTTTTTTGTGTATTGCTTTAGTTTGGTATCAAGATCAAATCCCCACCCCCCCACCACCACCACCTCCACCTCCACCCTGGAGCCCCCCTGCCCCGCAGCAGTGTTTGAGTGTGTCTAAGGCTGATAGCATTGACTTCAGGAATCACTCCATCTCATTCAGCAGTTCCCACAGGCTCACCACAAAAGGGAAAAAAAAAGAAAAGTCCACCACTTACACACACCACAAAAGAAAAAAATAGACTTCACTCGCACACCACAGAAAGAAAAAAAAAGAACACTTTATCTCCCACATAACTCCTCTTGTGGTGCCAAACAATCCAATGCCTCTCATGTTTTAACCCCTCCCTTCTTCTTCTTCTTTTTTTTTTTTTTAGCCCTTTTCTCTTGTTCAGAAACACTTGTTTGATGGACAGAAGACATTTTTGGGTGCTGCCGGAAATGAATATGAGTCAGAGAAAAAAACAAAACAAAACAAACAAAAAAAAAAATATAATACACGGGGCGTTTACAGAAAGCTGTTGTTAACAGGGTGAAAACGAAGAAAAAAAATAAGATAAGTGGAAACGTACAGACTAAACAGGCCCGGGTTTGTTTGAGAAACAAAGAGTGGATACGTGAAATGTGGCACGGACTCCCTGCTTCTGTTTACGTGCGCTCGTGTGAAGACGCAGATTTCTGCTGGTTATCAACTGAAACATGTTCGTTTTATCAAAGCCCGACACCCCATTGTGGATGCTTTTGTTGGAGAAATTTCACTATTTTCCACACAGATGCTGAAGATACTGAAAAAAAAAGAAGCAATATTAGACATTGTGGAGAGCAACATGAGTGAGAGGTCAGCGAAGATGCAAGGGGTTAACTTGCCTGTGTGCAAGTTTATGTCCAGTGATAAGTGGAATCAAAAGGTGACAAATACAAAATCATTTGTTCATCAAGATGAGACATCGTTTGGTCCGGAGGAACATCCGAAAATCGGAAAGGAGAATAACGGCGACAAAGATACACAAAGGATGGCAGCCAGATAATGATAAGCTCAACATACACCGGTGAAGAAGAAAAAAAAAAATAAAGGTCAGAATTGTGAGCTGAAAGATGAACTGTGGGCGTAGGACTATGCAGGAATTCCAGCATAGAAAGAGAGGAGCATGTCGAACCTTCATCAAGGCCCCATCGAGCTGAATGACGTCGGAAACAGGCTTTGTTCTTGTTTGTCCTGTAATTATCCGAATGTGTTTATGTTCATCTCAGCAAAAGGCTTGAAAATTTAAAGTGTAATGATCAAATAATGCTTGTTGCTGTCTCCTCGCGTCCTGCAGCATCGCCGACTGATCGGCTGTGGAAAAAAATAAAAGAGTCAAAAATGACCGTTTTCTTGTTTTGTGGATGCATTTTTGAGCACTCACTCATCTAACTGCGCGAAATGCATTTCTTGTAACTATTTCAAGTGAAAAATCTCCTGACATTTCACTGGTTAAATGCTTTTATTTTGAAACTGCAGCAGTAGGAAATCCTCTGGTTGCATTTACATTAAAATTATACATCGCAAATGGTTCTTTATCGGGATTTTTATTCAACCTGAGATGAAAGATGTCTTTTTTTTAACACTTTTAGGTCACATCACCAATCATATTTTGAATGTAAAATGTCAGTTTAAAAAAAAAAAAAATCACATGAAAGAAGCTGGGATCAAAAAAATAGAAGTTTTTTCTATAACCCTCCCACCACCAACGCTGAAAAATTCATTTTTAAAATAGTTGACAATCAATTGCAGTAAACTTTTTCTTCACTTTTGCAGCCCTAGCAGTCCTGCAAACTTGTTTTCACAAGTCTGTTAGCCTAAATAACTTGAAATACATATTTTCAGCGGCTTTGAACAATAAACTTTATCAATCTCAGAATTCAGAAAGTCTCAAACTGCTTTGTTCAAACTCTCAGTGGGAGTTAATGAGGTGACGACTCCCACACTGCAAAAAACAAAACAAAAAAAACAACAAAAAACAGAAAACAAAACCTGAATGAGATTCAAACTAGCAGCCTTCCAGTTTGCTCCATAAGCTTTAAAGCTGCATCTGATCAAAGCCCAAGCACACCGCAGCAAACGCAGAATTAATCTGGTCTCAAATAGACAGATAAATGAAAATGACATGCAATGATCCGTGAATTTCATTCTCTGACATGAGGGCTGCCAGTTTGAGTCCCCGGCTGCTTGTAAAACGTCTGACTAGAAGCACAACAAAGATTGATGCACGATGTTGCTACAACAGATGCAAAACAGGGAGGGCGAGACAAAGGCCGACCGATAAAAATATGAAAATATGCGTCCTCATTCTTCGCGGCAGTCGTCATGGCGCCCCTGAGTAAAGCAGGTGTTTGTGGGATGCGCGACGCCCCAGCGTGAGCGCGCGCGCGCCCCGGCCGCGGATCCTCCTGGAACTGGGAGGGGACTCTGAGGTGAAACCCGAACGACGCGATGGACCAAACTGCTGTTTATGGCTGAATCCGCAGTCGTGAGGAAAAGGGGCCGATCCTGGGACACGAGAGCCGCGGGGCGCCACGTTTTGGTCCGTCAGCAGCTTCTAGCTCCTCTTCTGGTTTTGCCGGTTCTGAAAACAGTCCGATGTCATCAGCGTGTCAGCCCTGCATGTTATGCTACGCTGTGGTAAAAGGTAAATGAGCTGCAAGTTATATAGCAGTGGTGGTTAACTCGGTTCTTTTTATGGACTTGGGTTACTCTGAGTCACTCACTGAAGTGATCTGGGCCAATTCAGTCACTTGAGTCAGTATTGTCGCTAAGGCTCGGCATACGCATTATTAGGGTTGCAGGCAGTTTATTCTAGAATTACACACACCAAAAACAAACAAATTTTAAAGTTAGTCAAAATTAAGATATGCTAAATGTAGAAAAAAAACAACAACCAAATAGAGCCAAAAAAAAGCAGAACGTGCAAAAGTTATATAAGATGAATTTATGAGAATTGAAGACAAATATGAAAAAGGCAAGAAATGCAACAGAAATGCAAAGTGTGCAAACTAGAAACAGGTAAGAATTAAATATTTTTAAATCGCTATGTAAACAGAAATAACCAAACTGAACAAAAATGCAAAATGTGCAAAAAGTATATAAATATATACAAAAATGCATGCAAAAAATAATAATGATAATCATCATAGCATGTGCATGAAAAGAATCAGCCACATAACGAACACCGGTGTGTTTAAGCACGACTTTATTCCAATATTTAACTTATTACTCAGATTCACTGATTGGAGTGAGGTCAGTGAACCGAAATAATCCGAATCCGCCGTGTTTTCATCGAGTCCGCTAACTCGGCATGTGTACTCAGCATTAGCCAGCCAGTTCCGATTCAGTACAAAGATTCGAATCATTAACCCGGGTGATTCAGGAACCGACCGGCTCTGCTATAATGCACCTTCTGATGGCGTCCGGCACTCAACCAGCTCATCAGGAGCAATTAGGAGGTCGGCGTGTTGCTTAAAGACACTTCTGACAAATTCTGGAGGGACCCGGGGAACCGGTAACCCTCCGACTACAAGAGGGCCGCTCCGGAGGCGTGCCGCCCCCGTCGCACATATGGCATTATTTTTGAAAGCATCCTTGCTTGACAGCATTTTGTTGACACAGAATTCCATTTCTTCCCCTTATTTTCCATCAAGGTCTCTTTTCTCGTGTTCCTCTCCCACCGTAACTCTGAGTCTTGTTTGTGTCCAATAGCATTTTTCCAAATCACTTTTCCCCCAAAAAATCAAAACAAGCTATGCTTTCTCTCCCATGCTCGGATGATTTATTTCTGTCAGCTCCGCGAACATGAATGTGCAGCCCGGGAAAGAGCGGCTCTCGCTCGCAGGTCGGCGGCTACATGAGGAAAGTATGTGAGGGAAGCCAAAAACACGCAGCTCGCAACAATGCAGAAGTTTGGTTTAAACAACCCCACTGTAAATATCTGACTCATAACTTTCTGTCGAAGAAAATAGTCTCCGGGTGTTCTGTCTGACTAGTTCTGCGAAACCAGACCCATTAATCCGATTTTCACTCTCTTTTGAGGTGTTTGATATCCGCCGCGCCTTTGTCGGCTTCGCGCGGCATCTCGCCGCATCTCGCGGCATCTCGCCGCATCTGTCGGTTTGTGCAACCGAGAATATGTTTCATAAGCTTGTCTGTGTGCCAGGTTTACGGGAACAAGCGTCGTAGTCTTACATGAGACCGTCGCTACCGAGAGTGAAAAACCAAATCAAAGCGGCTCCTTTCTCCTTACTGAGACAAACGGCTGACAAAGTTTATTTGTCTCTATGCAAAACGGGAGGAGCAGAGCGAACATGGCTGTCACAGCTTTTAGATGTTCATACGTTCAAGATGTTTTCGCTCCCTGCAGCCTTTAGAGCCTCAAAACACAAATGGACAGTAAATCTAAACGTGATAATTGTTTTATAGCTGCTGGTCTTCAAGTGAAATCTGCTAAAAAAAAAAAAAAAAAATCAAATTAAAAATGGAACTAATTTGCTAGCCAGCCGAGTGAATTAAATTGGACTTAACATAAGATTTTATTCACGCAATTATCGTTCAAACTTCCAGAAAATCGTGTTATCTCACATTTTGTAATACATTTCTTCTTCCTTTTGGGCACGGGGAAAACTAAATAGGCATTAAAAATATTCTATATATAATGAACACTTGCACAGATGTTGATATTTTTTGAGGTGAGCCATTTTTAAACCAATTAAATTTCATTTTTCTCGAGTCCCCCGTCCACAGTAATTCATTCCAGCTTTCGGTGGAGACGCTCGCGCCAGGCTTCTCCAAACTGAGAGCGAGCAGAGCGTCATCTGCAGATAATACGCTGACTATCCATCAGTGCCTCATACAAGCTTAAAAAAAAAAAAAAAAAAGACCTGTCCCTTTAATAATTATAATTCGTGCCCATAACTTAGCGCATGTGAATTCCCAATTTGCTGACGACTTTAGAATTTAAAAGTACTTCCAAACCTCTTAAAACTTAAAACACACGCACACAGAATGATGCGGAAAAGTGGCGTGAAATTGTTTAAGCACAAACACACGTTTCCAGTTGTTGAAATGGTCGGTGTAATTGCAAACAGTCAGGTTGGGACAGCTGTTCGACACTGAAGCGCAACTTTTGTAGAAAAACTAGTAGAAACAGCACTTCTGCAAAAGAAGCTGGATGTTTCCGAAGCATAAACATTTCATTCGTATGGTCCATATCCATAAATGACCTCAAGGTGTGACACACGGTGTATGACATCAAATAGTCCATCAAAACATTAATATTGCAAAGTAAAAAGATTTTTCATTAGGTGCATCAAAGCAGAATTCTTTGATATGAAAGTAAGTATTTTCATTTCTGTGGCACAAGTTTTTATACGAAGAAAACATTTAATTTCTAAAAAAAAAAAAAAATTTAAATTTAAAATGAACTAAAGCGGTAAGAGAGGCGATACACTTTCTCGTTGCCAGAAATAAAAGTCAACCACAAGTAAAAAAAAAAAAATCATTTTTGTGACACAAAGATGATTCTTATACAATCTATCCCAAGTATTTCACGCTGTAATAATAATCAGTCACCACGGCGATGCAGTGCTTCTACTCTTCCTTGTCCCTGCTGCGTTTTTTCTTGTGGGAACACGAGATGTACTATAGGACACGTATGGGAGGCCATTTTGGTTTCATTTGGCTCTCAAGCAGACGTGCGTGTGCGTGCGTGCGTGCGTGCGTGTGTGTGCGAATTATCTGCCTTCATCTTATTTTTCGAAAAGTACCATTTCATCACTTTAATGGCCTCTGACTTCGCCCTATAAATAATCCCGGCTTGTCCCCTCGCGTTAGCATGTATAGGCGAAAGAGTGGATGGTTAAAGACAGATTTCCCAGAACTACAGTAGATGCCAGTCAGGGAGACTCTGATTCCACATTCACCGGCTGGGTTGCCAGTCTGACCGCAGTGAAACCACGGCGGCGATAACTTTGGCCTCCTCGGTGGTTATTTAGTGAAGTGTGAAGTATTCCTTCACACACTCGGATTTTCCCAGACAGCAGCTCCGGCGTCTGAACCTTCAGCGTTGACCCTGCGTTCCAGGGCCGAGCAGCTCATCTTAAGCCGGTGTGGCAGATGTGGTTTCTGAAGTCAAACTGCTCTTTAATGATAATAAAAAAAAAAGGCCAACATACAGACATTCTAATGAATAACTCAACGGCCGAGCAGAGGTTTATAATTCAAAGCAGCTAACATTTCCTGTCTGCTCTTTCCAAACTGCTAATAACGTGTGTGTGTGTGTGTGTGTGTGTGTGTGTGTGTGTGTGTGTGTGTGTGTGTGTGTGTGTGTGTGTGTGCGTGTGGGCGTGCGG
>CAAKHG010030974.1:0-16551 GCA_901007715.1 Dactylopterus volitans | reverse complement strand
GTCGTCTGTGTATTTGTGTGTGTGTGTGTGTGTGTGTGCGTGTGCGTGCGTGTGTGTGTGTGTGTGCACGTGTTGGACCTGCCTGTTGCTCACCACACACTACGAGCGAGTTCTGTCGTTATTTCTACTCGCGTGTGGTCTCTCACATTTAGAACATCGGTTCAGATTTTTAAAATCTTGTGATGTGTGCCCACTTCAGAAAATCGACATCTCAGTCAAATCGATCAATTGAATAACTATTTTTTTTCTGTTAATATGAACTGACCGTACCCTTCGAAGCAGGGGAGGGTAACAGTTTCTCTCCAGAGGGTCAGAAGCAAAGAGCTTCATATTGGTCGGTTCAAGTGATGCATGAAACACATTATGCTGGAATGATGTTAAACTCCATGAATTTTTCATTACTTCAAAGCTGTTGTTAGCAGCGATGGTGCTGATTGCAACTCGAAGTGAGCGAGAGCTAAGTTGAGGCCTTCAGTCCAGGCTACAGGCGCAGGGCGCCCCCTGCTGGAAGCAAATTAATCAGCAGCACGCGCAGACCTTGAGAATCATCAAACCATCGCCGGCTTCTGTTGTTTTGTCGGTGGGTCACTTTGTCGTCCTCTGAGGACATGGTGGGCCAGATAAAGGTTGTCCCCGGGCCGCCTCAGGCCCGCGGGCCTCATTTTGCCCGTGTGCGCTCCGGTCTCACCCTCATTGACGCATGCGGAGCTCCGAAGCGTCTCTGTCTCCATGAGCACTGGCAGGTGCATCCAGTGCAGCAGCAGTCATGCAGTTCGCCGTTCAGTTTTCATTTCCACCTTTTGTGGACGAGTAAAAGCCGTGATTGAAGACGAGCGACTGCGGGCTGTTGCCTCTGGGAGTCCTGCCGGAGGGATTACCGCTCCCGCTGCTCCGGGAGCCAGCCAGCCGGAGGCCAGCCGGGTAGCTGAGGTGAAGGACGGCGGCCTGGCTGGGAAACGGGAGGCAGGTTAAACAAGTTCAAGCCTCATGAAGCTTCATGCTCGAGTCGAGGTTGAGTTACAACGCGATACAAACCAGTGCTTGATCAGATTTTGGGGGCCAGAAGGTCAAAGTTCAAGGAACTTCACAAAACAAATTTATGAGCATAGCTCTCAATATGAAATACTGATTAGCACAGACCTGCACACAAATTTCTAAAAGGATAAAAATGATATTCATGTCATTTTTATGATGCCATGATGCATCATGGCATCATGGGAATGTCTGGAGGGAAATTCTTCCAAACGGCATAAATGTTGACTTGAGATCAAGGATGAACTGATTCGAGTTCATCCATCCTTCGTCATAGGTCCCAGGTCAAAGGTCACCGTGACGTAACAAAACACATTTATGGCCATAACTCTCGATATGATATGCTGCTCAAAGTCTTCATGACACAGATACAACACATCAGCCATAAGATTACGACCAGCGCGTGTCCACCATAGAGTATAATACAACACATCAGCCATAAGATTACGACCACCGCGTGTCCACCATAGAGTATAATACAACACATCAGCCATAAGATTACGACCACCGCGTGTCCACCATAGAGTATAATACAACACATCAGCCATAAGATTACGACCAGCCGCGTGTCCACCATAGAGTATAATACAACAGCCCTGCAATCAGTTCTCCCTTCAGGAGGAGTTTTATGTTGGATTGTGATTGAATGTGTGTGAGAGAGGTGTTGACATGTTTGAATGATTGTTATTGGGACTGTAGTTTGTGACGCTGTTGTTGGACTGTACTGGGTTACACTGGGAGGGGTCCCTAATATTCTGGTCACCCCCACTCAGGATGACAATATATTACAGATTCAATCAAAATTCAAGATAAAACTCCTCCTCATGGGAGAGCCGATTGCAGGGCTGTTGCATGATATTCTATGGTGAACACGCGGTGGTCATAATGATATGGCTGATGGCTGTATCATTGACAGACAGACAGACAGACAGACAGACAGACAGACAGACAGGGATATTAGCTGCTGCGTGATTTGGTGGTGGAGCAAAACAGCTGCTGGCTTTTAGGTGTCACGTTGCCTCGTTGGGTTTCACACACACACACACACACACACACATAAATGTCCATCTTTCACCTGACGGCCGTTTTTCACAGAGAAGACACGAAGTCGATCGAGGAGGATGAATGAAAAACGCCAGAAATGAGCTGCTACAGACGTCCTGGACAAAGTTAAGCAGCAAGGAGAAGAAAAGAACAGCGCAACCTCAGAACCATCTGCGAGGAGCGAGAGGGAGGTTGTGTAATATCAGCACATATGATTCATGTAGTATTTCTGTCGGCTCTCGGCGTGATGCATCATGTCCTCTGCTTTATATCCCGCAGAAGGCATCTTGCCTCATTCATCAGCCCTCAACCTTGAAGGAGACGCCGACTGCGGCGTACGCGAGCGGCCAATCCGCGCAAATGTGTTTAAAAAGCTTCTCGGCTTTTGTTTGGTCTCCCTCTTCATTCACGCTGCCGCCATTAAAAGCTCAATCTGTCGGCGGGTGAAAGATGAATATTTGATCAACTTTCCCGCCAGAGCAATAAAATCCATCAAAGTCATCATGTCCGGGAAATTAATGGGCAAATGCTATTGATGCCACTGCGCTATTAACTGCCAATGCATATTATGTTAATGGCACTTTGTTTTTAGTGCCCTGTCTTTACTGTTATTGACTGTGCGAGTTGTCTACTTTTGGTTTATGAGCGACATCATGCAGATGAGGAGATGGATTTAGAGATTAAAGCGGAATATCGCTGCTGGAAATACGAGAACTGGAGCGCCACTGCCGCGGAAAGTACTTTTAAAATTGTTGCTACGTTTCAAAAAAAAAGCTGAGCTGTTGCATAAAATGTAAGCAGAAAGAGAAAGGCGATGATTTGCAAGAACACTGGAGCCTCATACTCAATTGAAAATGGTATAAAAAATAAAAATCAGACGCTGCGACTGAGACGTTTCATCGCTGAGTGGAGATAAGCGGGGAGGCGAGGCGTCGATGTGGCGCTCCACAAAACTTGGCGAGTTTGAAGCGTGCGAGGGTGTAAACAAGCCGCAGGAAGCCAGCGGGAGACAAAAGGGTCATTTACGTGTTAAACCCTCCTCATGTGATGCGGCTCACAGGACCAAACTTCAAATGCAGCCAGTCTCTGGCTCTCGTTCATCCCCGGAGCTCCGCCGCCGCCCAGCCGGCGTCCAGCAAACATCGATTCAGGGGCCGCGGAAACACCCGAGACCCCCCGTCTGCAAACAGCAAGCGCCTTCTGGACAAATTAAAGCATCGCAGCGTGCCCCCCCCCCCCCCCCCCGCCCCCCCCTTCCCTTTCTGCTTTCCCAGACTCTTTGACTCCATCAGCAGGAGCCGCATCGACACGATTGGCTGGATAACGACCGAGATCAACTCGGAGCACCAATTACAGAGCGTGTGACGAGGGGGCAGAACCGCACATCGGCGGGCGCCGTCAGCCGGGAACTCAGCTTCCGTCGGCCGTGACAAGCGCCGCCTCCGATCTGCCGCGATGTAAACGCGGCGCTCGGGTGGAGCCGCTAATGTGTGCGGTGACATCATCCGGTCACGGCGTGGTGCCGGCAGCTTAGCACTGGCCTCCTCGGGTAATTTAGGTAGCTTAGCACTCGCCTGCGTGAGTAATGTACACACTTGTGTTGCAGCAGAAAGGAGACGACCCAGCTTTACATTTCCGCTCTTTCTTGTAACCAGGACAACAGAAGTCCCAGCAGAATGTCACTCCGACCCCAGTGAAGTGGGTTTTTGTTTTTTTATACTCATGGATCATCAGGGCTCATCACATGCGTCACGTTCAATAAAACAAACACACGGCGGCGGCGGCGGCGGCGGCACGTGGTCAGAGTGGCGGCGCGTGGTCAGAGCGGCGGCGCGTGGTCAGAGTGGTGGTCAGAGCGGCGGCGCGTGGTCAGAGTGGTGGTCAGAGCGGCGGCGGCAGTGTCACGTAGGGCGCGTCGACACGTGTGAGAAAAGCGCGCGCGTGAAGCTTGGCTCCATAAAAATCCAGCCCCGTGGGTCAAACGGGTTTTTCCACAAAGCGAGGCCACGCTTGTTGACATTCCCGCTGACTCCTCCCACCCGACACCTTCGCGTGACGTTAGCGCCCACGGCCTTGTTCTAGGCTCCGGCGGTGGCGTCACCTCGGCTGTCGCGGTGACCGTTGGTGGCGTGACGTCGAGCCGTCGAGCCCGAACCTGGTGATGAAGGAGGAAGAGAGCGACGGTCACGCGACAGATCCGAAACCCGCGAGAACAGAAGTGATGGCGGCTTTAAATCTCAGGTGACAGGACAACAACAAGCGCGAGATGAACCGCTGGGAACAGAGAATTTGTTATTTCATCAACAGCACTCTGATAATCTGGGGATCTTTGCAGATCCAAAAAGGGTCAGAATCCACGGCTGCAGCAGCGCGTCCAGGATCACACCGGAAGACACAGATGGAAACAGTAAAATAAAGAATCCATTGTTTTGTTCTGTTTTTTACCTTAATGAGATGGATGCAACCTTTTTCTGAAGAAGTCCTGCAAAGATTTAACTCGCTCGATGACTGATCTCATGAGACAAGATTCAAATCACGTATCATTCTTTCTCATTTCTCCAGTTTTGTGTTTTGGAAGGACGAGCGTGACTCATTGCCTCTGCTGGATTCCCATTCAAGAACCTCCCAGAAGGTTCTTCACTCATTTTATTTTGATAGTGTGCCCCGTTTCAGGAAATGCCAGGGCAGCTGGGAGATCCTGCCGAGATAAGTGGCGCCAAAAGCCACTGCTGATGTCACACACACACACACACACACGCACACGCACACACACACACACACACACACACACACACACACACCCTCCCCCCCTCCTTCCACCCGCCCTCCCTTCACTCTGGCAGGAAAAATACCAAGTGAGGAGTTTCGTTCCAAAAAGCGAGGTGAAGCTGCTTCCTCCGACACAACAGAACCCTTCTGGAGTCCAGTGAGCAGATTTCTCGGAATCCAACAGAAACTCTGGACCGGGAATGTTGCCGCGTGAGCCTGCAGCTGAAATCGCGTCCTCAGTCTTTTCAGTTTCCATTTTCACTCATTTCAATAAAACAGTCTGCGACTGTTTTGCGTGTCAGACGGGCTGAAACCTGCCGGCTGATCATCATCAACCTCGCTCCCTTAAGTCTGGAGGAAGATCTGACCGCGGCACGTCTACCTCTCCAAGTTATTATCCGTCAGCAACATTTCACACCATCTTGCCTCCTCGCCATCTCCTGCATTCCTCCGTCTGCGGCGTGCAGCAGCCACAGCGTGCGTCTCTGCGCGCTGACCGAGGCTGACTGAGGCTGCGCGAGGCCGCAGGCGCCCATCCGCTCGCTGAAGCTTCCACACGCGCTCACCGCCTGTTTGCCGTGTCGTGGATTTCTCCACCGCCGCAGTGAGGACGGGTGAGCGCGAAGGCAGAGGTCGTACACGTGGACCTGGTGCATTGTGGGAGCGCAGTCGGGGCGGCCACCTGCTGTTTTGCCTGGAGAGAGAGACAGAATGAAAATGTAGAATGAGGACCTTCTTGCACCTAAAGCAGACGCTGTTAATGTAAAGACTGTCGGCCGCCTGAGCGGACAGCTCATCATCATCATCATCATCATCAGAAGAAGAAGAAGAAGATAAGTAAGGAAGTAAGTAGAATTTAGTCAGTGCAGATGGCATCTGAATTATTTGATCATTATAATTATCCAACATCATTGATGTCGAATTAAAGGACGCAAACATGCCAGCGGTTTAGAATCAGACCAGGAGAGCGCACGCGTTGCCATGGCGTCCCATCTTACCCTGCGACACGTTTTCCGACGGAGACGTTTGTCACATTCGCTCCTGCCGCCATTTTCTCTCAGAAACAAGACGGAAAAGAGAGCGAGACACGTGAGGGACTTAAACACAGCTATATGGAGAGGGAGGTCCTTGGCAAGGCCTCCTACAGCTGCTGAGTGCTGTCACACTGTTCAAGGAAGGCCACGGCCATTATCTACAAACACACACACACACACACACACGCACACGCACACCAGGGATTAAGCCAGCGCCGACACTTTGAATAGGCCTTTGCGATGTCTGATTGGACGCAAACAGGAGGCAGTAATCTTTCTCCTTTTAGTCGCGTAGACATGTGTTCGCTGAGTTTCTGGTGACACGTAGATGCGAAGTCCAGACTGATGACGGAACATCAGGAGATAATGTCACAGCTCTCCATCCGCAGCCGGGTCATTGGGTTTCCGCCTCGTGTTTGCGAACACGCCTCGAATTCATTTGCAGGAGTTGAAGTTCGCCGGGAAAACCGCAATTGCAAAAAAAAGCCGTCAGAAGAAGGAGGAAATCTGGAGAGAATGCTGGTCAAAAGCGAGTTAAAAAGACGCGCTAAAAAGACGCGTGACACATTAAAGCGCGGTGTTGACCGGTGAAACGGAGCCCCGCATGACGTGGTCTCTAACCGAGGTGGCAGCGTGTCACGTCGTCCGGTTTTAGAAAACGCTGCTGCGGCAGAGAACGAAAATAAGCAAAGAAGAGCCTCTGGTGGAGGCGGCGCCGGCGACGAGGCGTTTATCCTCGTCATGACTTCACCCGTATTTATAGGTGGCCGGGGCGCCGCCCTCCTGACCTCTGGCGTGGGGGTGAGGAGGGCGGGGGGGCGATGGGTCACAACCATCACGCAAACAGGGGTCATGACCTCACACAAACATTCAAAACAACCCGGCTAGCTTCCTTCGAACTGAACTAACGAGGTGGCCGTCCCGGTTACGGCTTCCGGCCGCGAGCAGTCGCGTCAGCGCTGCGTTCAGGGACATGCATGTAAACCGAGCTTTCCTGTCGCAGGGCTGCTGGTACACAGAACGACAGGGTTAAGCGAGATTTATGGATGCGAGTGTTCTGTGGGCGCGATGCTGCGTGATCCACATTTACGACGCGATGATTGATTCGAGCTGTATTTGTCTCATTCTTTTCTGACTGTGGGGATTATTTATTATGGCTCAAGTTGCTTTTATGGCTCCACCCACCCAAAGGTTCACCCCTGAGACCGAGCATGTCATAGATAACAACATTTTCCATGACACTGGTGATGAAATAAAAACATTTTAGACATAAATCAGAGCACCTTTGTAGTTTTTGTCCCTGGTGTGGTTCCAGCGTTCCCTTACAGAAGCTTCTTATTCAGCCTGGAACTACGGTGTCTCTTTGGGGACAATAAACACATAATCACTGATCCAATATTGAATGTCTTCTGTCCATATTTGATCCATTTTTCAATGATGGAGCACAGAGGTTAGCTGGCCATTCTGGTTCCCCATGTTCCTTGAGGAGAGGTCTGCTGTCATCTGGTCCACCAATGGGAGGCTGCTGCCACTCTGCCTGCCCCTAAAGGAGGACGGCACGATCCTCTATGTCCATCCACCATCAAGCAAAGAGGTCTCACTCTGACTAATAATGTGTACACCTTGAAGATGTGTGAATATTTTTTAAACTACATTGTATGGAACATTAGATTTTATTTTATCTTTTAAACTTTCTGATAGCCAAGAAATGACAAAAACAGTTTTAGGCAGCAAAAAATTTAGTCATAATCATTTTTGTGTGTGATTTCAAAGAAAAGCTGCATGATTCAATCTAACTTGTATTTTTTCCATCCTTTTGTCCGATAACTTATTTATTCTCTTGAATGACTGCAGCCCAAATGTACTGATGGTCCAGGTTGTCCTGGAAACACCGAAGTGTGTAGCTTGATGGTGTGCGACAGGGTTGATGTTCTACAAAAATAGCTTCAGTCTCAGGTTAATCTCGAGGCAACCCTCAAACTGATTTTTGAGGAATTATGTCAATATTGCAGGTCGGATTACATTTTATTAATCCTTATTACTCTTTTTTCTACTCTTATTTCTTTAATAAGTTCCACTGTTTTTTATGATCTTGTGTGTGCACATTTTTTGTTCCTTACTTTGGAGGAATTGTCCTCTTACTGTCACTGTCTTCAAATTTTCAACTTCATATCCACAAGTTTGAGCTGCTTTCAAATAATCATGAACTCTCGACTGTGAGGACGAGACATCCACGCCACAGTCCCCCAACATCAGCCGGAGAGAAGTGAATCCACCCAGCCTCCTCTCAACACTGAGTATCTGGTCTTTTCCCTCCTCTCATCCCCTTCCGAGCCTCATTTGCTCCCGCGAGAAAACGTCAACACTGAAATTCACAGACATCAGGAATTTAAGCAATTTGGCGGTCAAATAAAAAAAGGGACACGTTTGTTGAGCTGGCATGAAAAAGTGGGTCATGTTGTAAGACTTTGTTTCACAAAGACAAACAGCCAGAAGAAAGAGCACATTCAGTGCCTGGATCTTCAGAAAATGAAGGTTTGTGGTGCAAAGCATCAGAATATTAAGTTATTAGTGGCGCTGTTGCTTCCACAGGTGACGCAAATAATCACCCAATAAGTTCATCCCTGAAAAAAATCCTCTCACCTCAAGCAAATTTGGGCCGCTGATGTTTTGGGAATGTTCCTTTATGCATGCACGCACCTTTGCCTCCAAAAACGCTGGCAACAACTTGTCTATAAAGGTATTGGCGTATTGAGTTACATTCCCCAAATATCGCGCTCTCATTCTGGGATTGCATAAGAGTGGCGTCATGCTCGCAGCATTCGGCTCGGGTTTTATTCTCAAACTAGCCTGGTCATGCCGGCGCGTATTTTTGGGCCCGCTGCCTTTTAAATTTAGAGCTGTCAGCGCCGCGTCACCTCGGCAGCGCTCGCCGGGTTCACTGTCCTGCAGTCAAACTCGACATGACTCCTCACAAATATGATCCAGAAGGAAATTCTGGATTAAAACAACTGTTTGGGGGATGAGAATGGGAGGAGGTATGGAGGAGATGCCGAGCGTTTGTGCAGCTTTGCAAAGAGCAAGATTTGCATATAAATGCAGCGGCGGCGGCGGCGGCGGCGGGCCTTCATATGAGCGCACACAGCACTGAGCTCTGAGCTCTGAGCAGAATTAATGAAAAGATTTGATACCAGAGCCTTAAGCCTCACAATTAGCTTGCCCTTCGTTGGGTTTGCAGCATTCAGCGAGCCTCGTGGCGTGCGTCATCACCTGGTCTGGCTCAACAACATCTCAGCAGAGGTGAGAAGTGGATATAAATATTTAGCCGCTCAAATCCTTCTTTTTTTTTCTGCCCCCCCCCGTCTGCTCCCGTTTGCCATTTTGCATTGAACCCTTTGCCTCCCGAGTCGCCTTCGGAGCCTGATGCTGCTGTGCTGACAGCTCTCGCATGTGTCAGTGTAAAAACAGAAGCTGCGGCAGATCGCGGCAGGCACGCCGGGGATTAACGAGACAGCAATACCTGCCTCCATGACATAAGCGTGAGCTGTCGTCGGCGGTTGTAGATTATGTGTGTCCCTCTGACCTTGAAGCCTAGAAAACCCGCTTCCCCTCATTCTCTCGCGCTGCGATGGAGCCATGAGCTTTTCATCGCAGCAGAGATGAGGGCTCTTTTTTTTTTTTTAAACCCACCAATGCCTCTTCTTCTTCTTCTGTGGTTTGCTGTACGGGTTCGTGCAAGGACAAGGAAGGCAGCTGGGTGCCAGATGAGAGCGGTAATTAGGCCGGTATATACCGGGCTTTGGTTACAGGTGCAGATCTGCCTGCAGGGATGAACAAAGCTGTCAATGGAAAAGATCATTCATGCTGAAACAACAGAAAGGTGGGAAAGGGGAGGTGTTGGTGGGGAGGGGGGAGGTGGAGGGGCTGCTGGCTCTCGCTATGTGTAGTGAGAGCCAAGGTAAGATAAATCTCTCTGAGCAGCATCGCGACAAGCCAAAAGCAGCCATATAAATCATGTTCCTGGGCACTTAAGAGCAAAAGGAGAACCTTTGATTTTAGTTGGAGAGCTGACACCATGCTGAGGGCCACTAACCTGCCAGTAACCAGCCAATTACCTGCCTCTAACCAGCCTCTAACCAGCCACTAACCTGCCTCTAACCAGCCAATTACCAGCTACTAAGTGGCCACTGACCTGCCACTAATTAGCCACGATGCTACTGCAGACCTGCCACTAACCAGCCACTAACCAGCCACTAACCTACCTCTCATCTACTACTAGCCTGTCTCTAACCTGCTACAAACCTCCAACTGCTGGGCTGTAGCCATGGTGTGGAGGCTCCCATAATCCCACGCTGACTCACGCTCTCCGATGACCTCCTTGGGCGTTGTTGTGATGGCGAGGCCACGTTCTGCTCGTCGGTGAACGTCACATCACTTCCTGCTCAGGGAACCTTCCCAGCGATGAGCTCACTTCCTCTGTGCTTGCTCCTGCTAACGCTAACACCCTGGCTAGCTGCCGTGTTACAGTGCTTTTACACCACTGAGACAGAAGTGGCTGCCAATGCTAATATTAGCGCTGACGTCTGCTGAGGTCAATATTTATTGTTGGCAAAAATTGAAGGGATGTGGTTATGCTAACTGAACAGATTAGCTTTAGCTTTGTGTAGCTTGCTAGGAGTTATAGTGTTTCCAAAAAATTAGTACATTTGGTTGAGAGATTGTTTCAGTCTTTTTGTTTTTTTAATGTAACTTACCAGTAGGTGATAACACATTTAAGCTGCATTTGTTCTTAGCCCCCCACAACGGGTGGGTAATTTCCCCAGTTCTTCCCTGCTCAGTTCCTCACTTTGGATAAAAGCGTCTGCTTAATGAATTTGTAACATTGTAACATTGTAACATTGTAACACAGTTCACGGTCTTCAAACTCGCCTGACATGGCTGAACACCTTGCAGTCGATGCGCAGGGACTCAGCACACACACCCCTGGTGGTTAAATTAACAGCAAAAACATACAGAAAGGCAGATTTATTTCACCTTTTCTCACAGGCGGTGCTTCACCTAATTGGCTGACCTCTGTGAAAGCTCGGATTTACTCGGCACAAATGCAAAAGACGGCGGATGTGAGGAGGCTCCACCCACCCACCCACCCACCCACGCATCCAATCCATCCCTCCATCCGACCCTCCATCCATCACTCATTCATATTTCTATCTTGCTGCTGGCATTGTCCTGCGGGTCTCTCTCATCGCATGTTCCCTTCACCAATTAACATTTCAACACGTTTTTATGCACATATTCGCTGGTTTGCTGCTGGGCTCTGCTCTCTGCCAGGAGCCTGCCTTTGTTAAAAGCACTTTGTCGATAAATTTGTCTTCCCCCGACACTCAATCCTGAGTCCATTAACCCGCAGGGCTGCTATGTGTGCGATGGCCACTGGTTCCAGTAAGGTATATCTGCTGAGCTCTCATTAGCAAGCATCATCATACGTAAATCTGGCACGTGTAATGCCATTAGAGGGGATTTGGCATCTGATATTTGAGTAATGGGATTAGCTGGGCAGTAAATCTCCAGGACCAGAACTGAAGGTCTTCCCTTCTCAAAGGAAGACGGACAGACACACAACCCAACCAGACTTTTCCACAGGAGGGTAATTCAAGTGCTCGGCGTCATCGGGGCTGGATCTCTTTATGCACCGGGTGAAAAAGCGAGACGTGCAATTATTATTTGAATGGTACGAAAAGGCATCATTTTAGGTGTCTACAGCTTAAAAAGACTTAAAGTGACTCAAGATAGGCAACAATTTAAGATTAAAGCTTCCTGACATAAAACATACTGACCATTAAATGAAATACGGTATTAAATGGCTGCAAATTTCTTCATTATTTCACACCTGTTGTTGAACATTTACCTGTAACCTGTAACTTGACGTTAACAAGATTTAATTTGAGGCCTGTAGTCCAAATTAGATGCAGAAACGCCCCCTGTTGGAATCAAGATAAATTGCACCACAGACTCCCTCATTTTCAACCTCCCGGTTCTTTCATATATTACTGCCTTTTATTATTTTTTTACTTTGAGGACACATAAAGATTGTCCAAGGGCTACAACCACATTTTCCCAATATGTGATCAGTTCCATCCACAATGATGAAGGGTACAAGTTTTTAACAACAAAAACTAAAAAAAACAATACACATGCCAGGAAACCCCCGCCTCAGAGCGGCCGTTGGTCAGTTTTCATACATAGCTGAGGGCATCGGGGTCCTCATGAGGTGGCTGCTAAATCAGTCATCTACATCTGCATTTCCATGAGAGTAAAAATTCCCAAACACATGAGACTCTTCGAGGTCAGAATAGAAATTATTCATGGATGCTCGCTGAACCATTGAGCCATTCTGATGATTCTATGTCGGGAATAAGTGTCCTCATTTTAATGTCATCCTTGCATTCTGCACATGGACATTTAAATAAACCCAACAGCATGACAGCTCCTCAAAAGTGAAGCCAGGAGCTCTCCATCTCCCCCTGGTGGCAGGCTGCAGTATAGGTGATAAACCCCGCCCTCTCCATATTAGTGGGTGTGACCTGGACCAAACTGAAATATCAAAGCTCTCCTCATATCACCTTTTTATTCGCACAGGTGGTTTCTGTCATCTCTGGTAAGTTCGGTGACAATCAGCTGTTTGATGCTATAAACGGGGCGTGGCTTCATGATTGACAGCAGCTCTGAGTGAAATCCAGGAAGTGGTGGAGGTGTCTACAGACTTCTGTTTAGGAATCCTTCATAAGAAATAATAATCATAATTACATTTTTATTGTGACAGAAGAATTTCCAAAACCATCTAAGACCCAAAACGTTTGGCAGAATTTAAAGGACCATGAAGACTATTTATTATTCAGATCTTGTGTTGTAATACTTGTCAAGGACGGTCATTAAAATAATTTCCTGTGATTAGTAGTTACTGGTGCCCTGATTTTTATTAGCAACTTTCAGATATGATTGAAAATTACTCATCTTTCAGCGCACATTCTGAACAGCCGTTTTCAGAAAAACCCTCATTAAAAGCCAGCGATTGCAATGCAGCGAGCTAACAGGTGATGCAGGATTCCTGCGCTGGCACTGCCACGCACGAGTTCACGGAAGGTTCATTCCGAATTCCTGTAATTGAATTAGTTAATTGCCTGTGACGCAAGACAAAGGAACCTGACAATGGAGCGTAATCTCATTATGCAGCGATTTACAGCTGTGGTGGCCATGATGTTTCCCGATATCACGTTTTCGTGATGAAATTGCCGTTTGTTATTCACGGCGGTGTATCACCGCTCGCTCTTTCCTGGCAGAGTTCCGCTGCGATGACAGTTCAAAATGCCCGCTCGGGTTGGAACATGCACAGGAACCGGAGCTCCACCCGCTCGGCTTTTGCACAGGTCTGTGCGCTTTGCCGAAGATGAAAGCCAACACTCCGATGTAGAACAGGTGACTCAGCTTCCAGCTTGGCAGAGAAATCCCCTCCAACCACCCCGCCCCCGGGACCTTTGACCTCCTAATCGCGTAGCAGCGCTTATGGTTGGAGATCTGCTCCAGGCTATTAGAGAGATTAGTGTCACACAGATTTGGGGACGGGCCAAGCCTATATCTGTGCTTCATGGTATTCTCAGCATTTATGACAGAGCTCCCAACCCAAGCTGAAATCTAATATGCGGCGGTATAGTAGCACACATGAGGCCGCGTACATGATGGAGTGACAGCTTGTTAATTTAGGACAGGATGCGTTTTATGGCTCAGACCTCTGGAGTTTGACTGAAACCGGCCCCGAGGTGACGTCTGCGCTCCTCGCACTCATCGTCCTCAGGGGACTGTGACAAATAGGATTCAAACCGACCGACACAGAGCGGTGCTTTGCAAAACGCTGTTTCTGTTTGACTCTCGTTTGGAGAAGCCGTCCCCTCCTCGCCGCTCCTCGCCGCTCCTCGCCGGCCCGCCCCGCTTCCGCAGCGCCGGCAGACGTCAGGTCCCAAAACGAGCAGGCTTCCCGAACAAAAACAATCCCCTGCTTGTGAAACAGGGCAGTCAAGCTCGCTCCGGAAAGCACGGCTGATACCGGACGGGTTAGTGCCCCACTTTCAAAGTAAAGGCGCTTAGCCCTCGCGTGATGCTGCGATTCATAATCTCTTCTGTTGGACAAGCACGCTCACGAACATGCTTTTAACAAAAATAGATTAATTGTCAATAGAAACACGAATAGTATCGACCGCAAACTAAAATCCAGAACTAAATACACCGAGGGCCAAATTATTAAATGCTTAGAGCTTTCACACAGAAAAAATCCTGCAACCTGACTTTTGATACGGGGACCTAAGAGTGGTAAAAAAAAAAAAACTCAAATTCATAAATAATCAAATAACCACAGAAGTGTTATGCAATCATATGGCTCATTCTGAGTGGGTCTAGTTGTCGCTCTTTTATATCGGCATGAATTTGTGGCGACTCAGCGGTCATTTCATTATATGTCACTATACTAATAAGTATTATACGCAGTCAAAATGGACGCATGCGACTGCATAGCACTGTGTTATATTCCACCACTGTTGCGCGCGTGCCAGAACAGCGTCTTATTTTGAAAAGCTTCACCGGAAGCCGTGTCCATCAGGTATCCTGCCTTGACATGGATCCGTGACGCCATCTTGAAATTGTCCCGAGCAGAGGCGAGGAGGTGGTAGCGGACTTGGGAAAACGAGCTCATCCTAAACGCGATATCCGTGACAGCTACGTGGATTACCGGCGGCTCCATCGGCGGTTGCCATCGCTCGATAACGTTTCCTTTGTTTTGTTCGGTTTGCTTCGACGGGGGAAGGTTGTTTGACCCGGTTTGGAGCGAGCTAACACGCCGGAGAACGCCTCGTAATCGGCGGTGTTTTCCTGCTGGAGCGGACCGAGCTGTGGGACTGTCGGACGAAACCGAGGCTCTTACCCGGGATACATTTTTTTTTGTATTGAAAACCCGATGTTTTCGCCGTAGGAGGCTTGGGAATGATTAATTTGCTCACAGTTTTGATGGTTTAAAGCGACGCCACGGAGCTCACCGAGGAGAAGTTTGATTGGCGAGCGGAGTGCGCTTGATTCCTAGTCCGATGGATGTGAGCCCCGTCCGGCTGTGGCTCGGCTCGCTGCTCCGCTGCTCTGAGGACATCCGGTTAAACAGTGGCCGGCACAGGTGAGCGCGCGTCCGGAGCAATGCTGCAGACCTGCTCGGTGAGCGCTCGCCCCGGCTCCGCCGCCAACAAGTCGCCCTCCATTGCTGCTCTATAAAGCTGGAAATACCAACAACCCCCCCACCTCCACCCCTGCGCTCCCCACCTTCTTCTTCTTCTACTGTTTTTTTGTGGACTCGTCAGGCTTGCGTTACCTGGGATATTTTGGATTTGGACTGGACAATCGTGAAGATGTGTGTTTCGCAGAGACGGTGCTCACTGGCGCAGCAACACCTTTAATTTGACTCAGTTGTCCGACACACACATTTTTCGTGCTTTTTTTTTCTGGGTGCATTTTAATTCTCTTTCCGGTGAGGGGATCATACTCGGATGGAAAATGGGAGACGCCACCAAACTGGCCTTCGCCGTTTTTCTCATCTCCTGCTCTTCAGGTGGGTGTGGAGGACCGTCGCCTCTCAATGCTCTTGCGTGGCGTGGTGTTTGCTGCCGGGGGACGCAGTGCAACGCAACCCCCGTGGGAAGGAGGGGGGCCCGGGTGCGGGTGGCGGGTGGTGGGGGGTAATCCCGCCCTGACGTGCTGGTCGCATCCTCCATGCGATTGAAAGTTGTGGGTTATTTTTACTCCTTAGATTGAAGGCTCGGTGACGTGGGACGGTGAGGATGCTGCTGTGTCCTCGCCGTGACCTCTGAACCTGAAGTAGACGCCAGTTAAATCACAACGAACATGGCTCCACGGTTGGCAAGGAGACCGGAGTGTGTGCACACCTGGAAAAACAAACGTGTCTGATACTTTCAGAGGGAACAAAAATACAAAATAAATCTTGACAGCGCTGCTCGTAACCAACATTACGACCGTAAATCCAAAATTGGAATCCTGTCATCTGTTTGCCTTCTGGAGAAGCATTAATATTCCACCTTGATGCGGCTCAATGACAAGCACATATGCTGCCTTGAGAGGTTTGATTTAGTCACTGTGATATCAGTGTAGCGGTCAAACCTCATTGCGAGGAAGCAATTTTCATCCCTCATGTTGAAGACCCTCATTACCCACAAGGGTGGATGCGTAATGAATGTCAATGGGGGTCGGCGGGGTGATAAAGAGGGGGGAATGTGCTTGGATGTGGTTGGACTGGATGATATGGATTATGGTGGATTATATCGGCAAAGATGCGTCCTCATGATTTGATCACGTCAGGCAAAATGTGATGCTTTTACTTTGGCGAGCCCAGAGGATGGACATCCATGTGTCACATTCAGGAGCTAAATGTGGACCGAAGGCGGGCGCGCGCACACAAACACACACACACACGCGCGCACACACACGCGTGCACGCGCGCGCTTCCTCCCCGATCTCACCTCACACTCATGTGCAAACTAAAACACGACCATCCGCCAGGCGGTCGGCCTCGTGTTGTGCATCGGTGCGTGTAACCTGCATTTATTTATGAATTTTAATTTTT
>CAAKHG010030972.1:0-10924 GCA_901007715.1 Dactylopterus volitans | reverse complement strand
AGGTTCACGTATCCATTCGAGTGCAATAATGTAAAATCAGTCAATTTTTTGTGCAATATTCTAATACCGCCTGCCTCATTCTTAATTTATGCATGTTCCTTTTTTATACCTTGTACAGGTCTTTTATACCTTGTATTTTGTTTCATATCATATTGATGTTTATACCCTTGTATTTTGTGTTCATTTTGTATTTTTGTAACTTGAAATGCCCTCTGCCGACTGCTAAACATAATTTTGTTGTACTTGCCTGCAATGCCGAATCTCAAGCTTTGAGTCCGCATTTACTGATTTTGGCCACTTGGGGGCAGCAGATATACGCTGTAACTGCAACACGGACCATGAACTCAGGGCTCCTGCGCCGCTCCGACAATCGAAAATCCCTGCGCCCTCCTCCCCTTCCCTACACCGGTGCCTGTGAGTATTCATCACCCGTCATCCCCACTTTGGACTCACCGTCGCTGTGATTGACCGAGGCCAGCGTGATGCAGTCCTGCAGCAGATCCTCTTTGGGCCGATGATCCATGGACGTGCTGACGGGCAGCAAGGAACGAGGCTTCTTCCTCTTCAGCAAGTCTGGAGACGCACGATTACACACGTGCATACGGTGACGCGCGGAATCACGCAAACGCACAACTTCATCAAAAGATGCGGCCGAGGCTGCTGATGAAGATCGTGTACCTGGCTTTTCTTTGCTCTTTCCCGCAGCAGACGGCGGCCGCTGCTGCTCAGAAGTGGCTGCAGTAAGATTTCATAATAAAATTAGCCTCAGAACTTAAAATGTCCCAAAACATACGTTGTATATTTCATATGAGATGAGTGTGTTTTCTACCTGGTGGGGGAACAGGACTGCTGGTGGACCGGACTTCATCTTCCTCATCCTCAGACGGATTCTGCGGTGTGGTCGCGTTCTCTCTCGGCTCCCCGTTCATCTCTGGCGCTGCTGCATCTGACGCCTTCTTGTTCTTCTTCTTCTGCTTGGCAATGGCCTTCTTCTCCTTCAGGTCAACCATCTTTTTGCCTGAGAGGACAGGAAGGTCAGCGTTGCGGGTTAAGCAGAAAGACGCAAAGAGGAGCGCAGGAGTCGCTCTTCAGTGTCGATGGAGGAGATGCGAGGTGTTGCAGCACGTCACCTTTAGGCGGTTTTGTAAACTCTTGCTTGGAGATTCTCCACTCCTGCACGGTGAAGTCCTTTCCTCCGGTCCAGATCACATCCGGGTCGACGGGTGACCAGTCCACAGATAACAGATAACCGACATGACCACGGTAGTTTGACACGGCTGCCTCCTGCAGAACATCCCACACCTGAACGGAGCAGATCATAGTTTTAGGAACGGCTGGAGGAACAACACCCTTTTCTTGTGTTTGCAACATAGGAACTAGGAAGAACCATATTTTATGCAGCCTTTTCAGCTTCTGCTTCAGGGTAGGAATCAGCAGAAGAAGGAAATGCGGTGATCGTTGTACTTGAAAACCAAAAGGAGCCATGAAACCAAGGAAAACAACGGCCATTTATGCAGCTGCTGTTAGCGTTAGCTTCTGAAAATGGAAAACGGGACACTGAAACATCAGGGGTAGGGCCAACGGTTGGACCAAGGGTAAAATGGGATTGGGCATTAATCCTGCAGTTAATGTGCTGTAAAATCAACATAAACTAAAAAGCACTGCATTAGCCCACTTCATCTCGCGTGGTCTGATATCTGTTCACTGCTGTAGCTTTAATCCTCTTGCAGTACTACACTTTTTACTCCGCCTTTCCAAGCCTGTTTATTTATTTATGAAGTGTACATTTTTGACAAATATTCTTAAGTTTAGATCTGTATATATTGCTCTGCATTTTATCCTTCTGTTTTGTACCTACCCTGTGTTTTTGTAATGCTGCTGCTCTAAGTGCCTTAAATTGCCCCCTGGAGACAAATAGTCTTTTTGAATTTGAATGTATTGATTTATCCGTGACAGCGACCCATCATGAACATCTACAGGGTTAGGGATGGGGTTAGCATCTCATCTGCTGTCAAGGGCTAACCCAAACCCTAACATTGTTACTATTGAGCAGTGTAAAAATAGTGATAATTAGCATGTCAAGGTGACTGTAATGCCTCTGAAGCCTAACACATGCTGACAGGGTTGAAGAAAACTGAAAAATCTTTAAAAGTAGAAATGCAACACCTATTTTAGATTAAAAGATAGATTAAAAATGATAGGAGGCAATTAATTACAACACACACCATAAAGAGCTGACATGATTAGAAAAAAGACGTCCAACTGTTAATCTGAGGTTCTAAGAGATGGGAAGCATTTCTACAGTTAGACCATCGCTATCAGCTTAGAGCTGTTAAGGCATATCATGCTGGCCTGGTACTAACCTGGGCTGTGCCATCATACGATACCGAGGCCAGCCTGGCGCTGTGGTGCGGACTCCAAGCCAGGCCGGTGATTTTGGCTGTGTGACCCGACAGCCTGCGATACGGCTCCGTCAACACCAGAGGGCTCTCTGGAGGAGACTCTGCACAGCAGACACGACACTGAATGAGCCGCCGAAATTACTGCAGGGATGTGTTGTTGTTTTTAAGTGAGCTGACCAGACTAGCTGTTTATCGGCATGCCACTGTCTCTACGAAAAAAAGTTTCAAAATTAAGATGTTTGGCTTTAAGTTTTTAAATAAAAGTCTGGTTTAGTCTTTAGTTTCACAGGACAGTTCTTTAATAACGCCTGTTGTTTGCCTAAGCGTCTGAGCGGTTCCTCTAACTGGACCGCGTCTCCTCCCACCTATCACGGAGCGCAGGTCGTGCACGTAGATGACGGCGTTGTTGGAGCCTGAGGCCAGGAGGCCGTGCAGCTCTGCCGGAGCGCTGTGGTCGGGATGCCATTGCAGCGTGTTGATGATCTTGTGGTGTTGCTGGATGCTGCACAGCAGCTTCAGATCGGGAGCCTGATACACGTCGATGCACCTGCGAGCGCGTGGACAGACACCAACACAGAAGGGCAATCAGGAAGAAAGCTAACGCCAAGCTAACATGCAGCAAAGACATTGGTCCTAAAGTCCAACATTTTCATACGGATTAAGCTCAGGAATATAACAGCCTTAAAACTGTGTAACTCATGCTAAGCAGTGACAACAGCAACCTCTGCTGCTCTAATTGGGAACTGCAGGATGCTGTTTGGTCATATTCTATATACTGTGCATCTGAGTGGAGGCGATACCAGTGTTGTACTGAGAGAGAAACGCTGTTTGCAGGAGAGACGACTTAAATACAACTAAAACAAAATATTTGTTGGTCTGTGACGAAGTTCCGTAATAGTTAAAATAAATAACAGGCTTTCATAGTGAGAATAATAGAGGCTCCTGATCAGTGAACGAGTCATTGCTCCATCAAAATGATTCTGAATCTGTTAATTTTAGATGTTGCTTTAAATCATTCTACTGTATGATAGCCATGAAATGTTTGTAGAAAACAAAATATTAAAAAATTAATCAACACAATGATTATGTTTTTACTCTGAACCGTTATCTTTGCCAGTGAGCTGGGATATGAAAGTGCAGGCATGAGTTAGTGTGACGCCCACATGAAAACCTCTCCATGTGAGCTGATTACTAAATAAACCCGTTATTCTGCAGCCTGCGTCCAGTCAGCGGAGAGCTGGCCCCTCGCAGGACTCCACAGGCTGAGGGTCTGTTGTCAGACAGGTCAGGTCTGACCGCTCACTCACCCGTCCTCGTTGCCGATGGCAACCACCTTCCCATCTGGCTTCCAGCTGAGGTCGGTGCGTGGAGGCAGCTTGTGCTGTTGAGAAACAAGAGCTCACTGTCACAACCCGTTAAAATCACGTTCATTTGCATTCAGCAGCAAAAAGAAAGTGTCAGGTGTCGAGGGCACTGGCCACAACAATAAACACTGAGAACAGCACATGTTCATTTCTGGACACATCTATACAGGTGTGTGTGGGTATAGAGCTAAATGTAGGATTGGCAGGAACAGTAAAACTAGTAGGAGCAATATTAGCAGTAGCAGCAGTAGCAGTAGTAGTGGTGGTATTGGGAGCAGTAGCAGTGGTAGCAGCAGGAGCAGTCGTGGGAGTAGTATGAGTAGTAGCAGTGGTGGTGGTAATCATAGCAGTAGTAGCATAGTAGCAGTAGTAGTAATTGTTTAGTAGCAGTAGTAGCTGTAGTAATATTTGTAGTAGTTGTAGTAGTAGCAGTAGTAGCAATAGTAGCAGTAGCAGCATTAATTGTTTAGTAGGAGTAGTAGTAGCAGCTCAAATCTAGTAGCTGTAGTGGTAGCAGTAGGAGCATAGTAGCAGTAGTCGTTGTAGTAGCAGTGGTATCCATCGCAGCAGCTGCAGCAGTCATAGTAGTAGCGGTAGTATTTGTAGCAGCACTACTGCTAAAACTAGTAATAGTAGTGGTAAAGGTAGTGGTAGTATAAGTAGTAGCGGTAGTATAAGTAGTAGCGGTAGTATAAGTAGTAGCGGTAGCAGTACTACCAGTCGTAGTAGTAGTAATAGTAGTAGCAATAGTAGCAGCACTACTACGACTAGTAATATTAGTGGTAGCTGTAGTAGTAGCGGTACTATAAGTAGAAGTGGCAGCAGTACTACTAGTAGTAGTAGAAATAGCAGTAGTAGCAGCAGTGGTCGTAGCCGCAGTCACACATGCTGTGAGCATGTGTGACTGCGGCTTCCTTGGCGGGTGCCTGTTCTTCCATGAGCGCGTCTCCGTCTCCTTCACGCTGCTGCGAGCTCCAGCAGTTTTCTGCCTGCAGCTGAGCTCGCTTGCACCTGGACGAGTAAACATCCTCCCACCTTGATGTTGTTGGTGTCCCTGATCAGCCTGTCGATATCCGACGCGTCTCCGCTCAGCTTCCAGGGATCGTGCTGCAGGATGACGCCCTCGCCAGCGCAGCTGTACAGGCTGTAGGCCTGCTTTTCCCCTGCTGCTCCTGGACATCGCACACAAACACAAATAAAATGGCGTGGTGTTTGCTTTGACTTTGGGTGGCTGGGGGATGTTGTATCATATGTATTTATCTTTTTATACAATAATACCTTACTTATAATAGAGACCCATCTAGTATAAAGCAAGAGGGGGCAATCCTGGAACGTCATTTTAAAACTATGCATGAAATCTACGCGAGGGATTTCCTAGCCAGCGACGAGTCACAGAGAGGTTAGAGAATCGAAGTCTCAACTGGAAGTGCAGCGTTCACGTTTTCACGAGGCCCGACGGCAGCAGCAAAGCCGCCATCAGCAGGTCACACGCTCGCCAAACATCGAAAAGTCATTCACTTTTACCCACAGCTACTTTCAACCGCGCCGCAAGACTGTTTGATACAGATATTCATGTGCGGGAGCGGGAACTCCTTTTTCTGGAGAAGGTCGTCCAGATGAAGCATCTGCTGACATCAGGCAGATCCACCATGATGACCTCCACCGTGATGAATCTGGAGACTGCAGAAGCAGCTGCTCCTCGCCTCGCGGACGATTTTTTTTTTTTTAACCCATCGGATTTTCCAGGGAAACGAGCTGAGCTGGCACCAGTGCTCCGGGTAAAAGAAATTAGCGACTCCTTTTTGTTCCCCTAAAAAGCCATCAGCAGATTGTCGGCGTGGCAGCAATTGCGTTTACGCCTCCGATGCCGAGCCGACTAATGCGCTAATCAAAATGTCATCTGCTGACGGCTGGTGAAATTAACTTCCTGCGCCTTGATTTCCCCCCACGAGCGGCCGATGCGCGGGGAGGTTAGCCGTGTTTTCTCGGCTCATTCAATTACACAGTCAATTACAAAAAGAAAAAAAAATAAGGTGTGCAGAGGTGTTTGGGCTTTTTTTTTTTTTTTTTTTTAATTTATTTTGCAGACTCGCTGCTTTTCGGCATCTCGGCGCCGAGTGTTTTTGCTGGGTCAGAGTTTTAAGAACAAGCAGCAGTTGTTCAGCGCTCATTAGGAACTTACCAAATGACATTGGGGGCACTGGGGGTCCCCAGGCCACCGTGTACACCGTTTTCTTGTGATAGGAGCTCGATATTTGAGGCGGCCTGGGAGGAGATGAAGCACAACAAATGCCAGGTTAGGCACATATGACAAGGATAGAGGGGAGAAGAAGAAATGGTTCCAGAAAAGTTACAAGCTTCTCCAGCTGGAGACCAAATAGTGAGAAGTTAGCTGGAAAGACTTTAAATAATAGACCTTAATAAACACATTAATAGATTTCATTGGCTATATGTTGGTTATTTATCTGCATATGTAAAGAAGAAAATACCCAAAATGGGGAGCTTTTTGGCCATAAAAAAAGTGCTTTTTGTTTTCCTCGAGGCAGCTGAAGATGAAATAAACAACATTTTTGCTTCAACTTTATTTAATTATGTGGTAAATGCTTCTGGCTGCTTGCGTGTGCTTTTATTAGCATGGGTGTTGCATTAAGGGACACGCAGGAAATGGCACTCTCCTGGCAGCGGACACAATTCCACTGTTCTAAAATCTGATGGCGTCACTATTTAACAGTTGTAACATTGTGTGACCAATTTTTATGACATCATGGCAAGTTATGGCAAAAACCTGTCCAGTGCCGCTTGAATGCATAAGAGCTCTGTAGCGGGGAAAAAAAATCAATTTCAACTGGAGTGCACTGGTAAGAAAAAACCCAGAAAGGCCCTGAAGATGAATCTTACTTGTTAGAGAAGACATCGTAGACTCCAACTTTTCCATCATCTGTTCCAAAAGACAAGGATCCTTCCTTTTTCGGGTGCCACGCCAGCTGCCATTTGTAAACAGACACCTGTGTTATTTATCTAACCTCAGCTGCTGCTTCCCTTCTTCATCATTTACTCTTTTGTGCAGCAGTCGTGGATAACGTGAACAACATCATGCACATCGTCCAGAATTTACAAAAATAATTAAATACGCCTGAGAATATATAAGCTCATCTTTAAAAGGTAGGGTGACATCTTACCGCTGTGACCTTGGATTTGATGCCCTGCCAAAATGACCTGGTGTCATACTGGTTCTGGGTGGTCAGCGTGTTCCACATCCGGATCATGTTGTCGCCCACGCCCAGCGCCAGGCACCCCGTGCCGACGGGGGAGAAAGTCAAAGTGTACACAAACCCGCCCAGCGTGGGCAGAGTCCAGCAGCAGTCGAGGGAGGCCAGGTCCCAGCATTTAATCTGGAAGGTTAAGAGGAACTCCAGTCAGGCATTTGAGCACAGATCCAACGCCAATCCCCTCATTAACACTTCCTTCACAACAAAAACTAGCTGTCAATCAACAGCCTTGCCTGAAACAACAGCGTGGTGTTTCTCAATTAGCTCATAATTCATGGTAAACAAAGTGAAAATGAATATTTTCAGCATAATCTGTTGCGCAGCCACAATCTTCTCTTTGTGGACGGTGTCTTGTTACACACAGGTGGCGAGTTGCTAAGCAGCACCGCAAACAGGACTGAAGCTGCTGGACCGCAAATCAGATCCAACTCCCGATTTCATATTTAAATACCAAAAACAGTTGTGAAAACTTAATGCTGAAAATAGAACACATAAACGCAAATTTTCAAAATAAAAGAAAAATAAGTTTGCGCTGGATCCCGGCAGGTTGGCCAGGAGACGGTGCTGAGACTCGCCTCTCTGTCCATGGAGGTGCTGATGAGCAGCTCTCTGTCGTCCGGCAGCCCAACCGAGCTCATGTTGAAGACGATCCTGTTGTGGTTCTGCCCCTCCGAGGAGGTTCCAAACAGGGTCCACTTCTGCTTCCCTGTCCGGGTCAGGTCCCACATCACCAGCTCACCACTAGACACACAAACACACACGCACACGCACCATTACGGATTAGTCAGGTCAGGGAATGATTTAAATTTGACAGTGTCTCTGTCAAGTGACATGAGCTAATTTGTCTCTGACATCGACTCCTTTAACTTCACCGACTTACTTCTAATGGTTTATAATGGACAATAATCATATAGCAGATGAAAAGGCAGAATGATTCATACTGAGATAAATGTTAAATGAACACACAACAGAAAGGTCTCAACAATGATTGTTTTATAGTTTTTGGTGTACAATCCAATTTACTGGAATAAAGTTGTTTAAAACGTGCAAAATTTACATAATAAATAAAATTTAGAGGTAATAAATTGCAATGCAATCAAAATATTGGTGCTTTCCATTTTGAACTAGAAATGTCCAAGACTGCAACTGGGAACTGCAACTGGGAACTGCAGCTGGATCGGCCGAGACGGACATCTTATAACGTTTGTGTCATGCTAATATCGTATCGTGGGGCCATTGATGATTCCTGCCTCTGACACACACCCTCCCTCTCACCCGGCTTGCTCTAATCTGCCGACGCGTGAGCGTACCTAAAGCAGCTGGACACGAGCTGAGTGGGACGGCCCTTCGGCCAGTGGACGTTCAGCCAAACCCGCTCTTTGACCCCGGGGTCAACGGCGGCGCCTCTCCTCTTCAGATACGGCAGCTTCAGCGTCGTCACACCTGAGCGGGGAAACATTAGCGGGTGCAGAGACGATTGTAAATAAACAAGGCCATCCAGTGGTGGACAGGATCTCTCTTTTTGGTGGTGAAAAGGTCAAAGGTCACAGTCATAGGACCTCACAAAACTCATTTTCAAGGGACACCCTTGAAAAGGAGATGATACATCACGAGGGGTTTATCCCAGGATAATACATTTCTGATTTCTACCAGAAAAAAATGTGTAAAAAGATGAAATGATGTGACATTTTGACACGTATCTAATGTGGTGCGATGCGATTAACGAATGGACCAATCAGCTTTGGGCCACATGTGGACACTTTCCTCTGTGAGGGGATGCACTCCCAATAGTGACCTTCTACACGTCCGTTGTTCATTCGCCCCTCTCTTTCTTGTGAATGCCACATTCTGGGAATTTTAGTAAGTCATCAAATCTGGCATAAATGTCAACTAGACCTCAATGTCAAAGGTCATGAGAACTCAGAAAACACTTTTTTTTCCCCATAAGCTCTCAATGTTTTACACTGATTATGACAAACGTCCACACAAACGTCCAAAAGGATAAAGTGAAGTAAATGGCATCCTGAAATTTTTGTATCTAAAAAGGTCAACTTTTCTGAGATTTGTCCCGTTTTTGCGAATATTTCAGGAATATCTGGAGGGTTTTTATTCCAAAATAGCACAAATGTTATTGTTGCTTAAAACGGCTCGCGTTTTAGGCGTTAAGCCGTCTTTGCTCCGGAATATGAAATGTTTCCAAACCACCGACTTATTCCCGAGAGGAATGAGGATGACTGACTGGCGGCAGTGGCGCGCATGTGCGGAAGTGGTGGCGCAGGCGGAGGCGGAAATGACGATGTGGATCGATGTTTTGATTTTGAATGGATGTGATTGGATCATAAATCCATCGATGTATCGTTTTACACCCCTAATAAGTGTCAGTGTTTTTTTTTTGTGATTTGAGCTCTCACCTCTGCCCTTTGCAGTGCTCCAGATCCTCACTGTCTGGTCTTTGCTCCCGGATGCGAGGTAGCAGCCCTTCTCCTCTTTGGTAGACACTCCATTGGTCACTGGAAAAATAAAAAAGTCAACTATTATGAACATGTCATCATCTGTGCACAATTAACACACGGGAAAAAAAGACAAAATGCTGCATCGTCATCGGGAGATGATTCTCAGCATGAGACGCTCGGCGTCTGCCGCTACCTTCGCCGTCCTCGGGTCTGCTGTAGAGCCCGTCCTCGACGGCCAGCGGCGACCACGCCAGCGAGTGGATGTCGTCGTCGTGTCCGCGCAGGCGGTGCATCACCTGGCCCTTCTTGCTCACGTCGATAAGCGCAATCATCCCATCTTTGTACCTTAAACAGAATGTTTTTTCTTGAAGGGGGGGTGGGTTGAGTTTACAAATTCTGATTCCTCGCGTGGAATAAATGAGTAAATGAATAAATTCCCAGATGGGTTTTAATTGTGGAATCAGTTAATTACTTCAAAATCTTTAAACACAATGAAATGTGTATAAATGTCTACAAAGCTTGCTCTGCCTGGTCTTTGTAAATTACTTTCTTGACTAATCGCCCATAATAGTCTTAGTGTATGTCATGTTTTTGTTTTTTTTTTCTTTAAAAGAAGCTGTGATCCAGCACGGTGTGATGCTCTCTGAGGGCTTCTTACCCCACAGCCACGGAGCTCCAGGTGTGGGGGGAGCAGGCCAGGCAGATGATGGTCCTGGGCTCGGGGAAGAATCTGGCAGTGTCTCCGGTGTGGTGCCAGTGACAGACCAGCACTCCCTTCTCATCCCCGGACACCACCAGGTTTTTATCCACCGGGGACCAGTGCACGGCTGAGACGGCATTCTGGGGGCGCAGACAGGACAGCTGCAGCGACACACTGCTCTCCGCCTCCCGTTGCAATCGGAGCGGCGGCGCTGGCACTCACCTGGTGAGCGGCGAGCTCCTTCACCAGCGACTTGGTGTCCGAGTCCCAGAGGAGCACACTGCCGTCGCCGGAGGCGCTGACACACATGTGGCTCTGCCCTGCATGCTGGCAGAAGGAGAAGCCCGACACCAAGCCCTTGTGGCCGACCAGCTCACCTGGAAATGAGTCAACGCATATGCAAGGTCAGAGACAACAACATCTGAGGAGCAAGTAGCTCCGCTGGATCAGAATAACTGAAGATTTTAATCCTTTTTTTGTTCAGCGTAAGTGCAGTAGATGATAAATCATAGCAGTAATCTAGTTAATCAGACATCATTTAAAGACTAACAAACATCTGGAAATGAAGAAAATCCCCATCACACAACCACAGTGCCCGAGATGACGTCTAAGAACTATACTCTCTTATGATTTTATTAGGTACACCTGTTCCAACTGGTTATTCACACATATCAAATCGCATCAGCCAATCACGCAGCAGCAACTGAGTGCATTCAGGCATGTAGACGAGGTCAAA
>CAAKHG010030969.1:0-11205 GCA_901007715.1 Dactylopterus volitans | reverse complement strand
CCGTTAGCGCCCGCGCTGGGCACCGGAGCTACCGTTAGCGCCCGCGCTGGGCACCGGAGCTAACGTTAGCATCGCAAGGACACCTGAGCTAATGTTAACGTCCAAGGTCCCGGTACAAGCAGGCGGTGTCGCCAGTCCATTATCGGTTCTAAATAAGTCAAATGGCACTTATTAATCTGTTGGTCCGTTTACTTTTCCAAAGATGTTTTGTTTCTGCTTTTCGGTGGTCAGGGTTCACCCTCTTCTGGAATTTACTTGAAATAAAAACAGATGTTTTTTAAAACACTGAACGTGCTAGAGTTTACAAAGATGTTAAAAATAGCTGCAATCTGTGAATGTGGAAGACTGATGGGAGAATAAAAGTTTTTGTCATTGAATTTTGTTGTTTAAATTCACCAGTGCGTCTGTCCATCGATTCGGCCGTCGACTAAACGGAGAAGCTTTGCTTATCGTGTCAAATATTGCTATTCACACAAAACGCGATCAGTCGAGATCAATTAATTACAAAGCGTCTAATTAATTCGATTTTTTTTTTCTTTTTTCCTTTTTAAGTCACGTCCCACCACCGGTGACTGAGCCTCCGCTCATCGACCCAGCGACCCGTGTGTGTCAGTCTCACTTGGCGTCACACTCTCTGCACTGCGTTTAACACCCTGGCTGACCACAAAAAGCACCCGGGGGTGTGACTCGTCCTCAGCCCTGACTGAGAACTTTTAGTCATCGCCCGACACGGAGAAGCGGAGCCCCGCTTCCAGCCGCTGAGGGAGCGCTCAGCACGCGGGCGGCGGTTTTTGGCCGAGACCGTCGACAAAACGGGGAACGGGGAGCGGGCGGCCGGTCCGAAAACTGCAAGCGGTTTCGATCGAGCCACCGTTTTCCCGGAGAACGCCTGACTTTGTTAATACTTGATGAATTACGCGGAGGTACACTGATCGACGATATGTCAATCGCCTCCAGGATTATACCCGACCGGTCTGCTGGGCTCGCGCCTCGGGCCGTTAGAAGGGTACGTCCAGGGTTGCCCGGGTTAAATTCAAGACCTTTTTAATACCACCTACAATGACATTTAATACTAAAAAAAGTTATGAATGATAATGGAGGAGAATTAAAAAAAAATCTGTGTGGATTTTAAGCCACTGATTAAAAAGTTTAACAATTACTTGAATTTATTATGAGATTTTATCTGAATACTTACATAAATATTTAAATACACAGTGACTTTGAGTGTTTTTGTGTGAACATAAAACCAAAAAGATGCCTTTTGAATTTCACACTTTTAAGGCCTAAATTTTGACACCAAATCTCATACTTTAACACTTTGAAGAGCCCGCCGGTACTTCGATTAGCTGCAAAGGCTATTACGTCTATTTCAGCATTTTCTTTCGCAACGACGCAGGTCAAACAGCGACTGAGCGAAGACTCGATAATAAACCAAAGCGACGGAGCGACGGAAAGTGTCAAGCAGGGATAAAGTCGACGCGGATGATGACCCGAAATACGCGGCTTCTCTGAAACTGCGACTTAATTTCTAATTTCAACGTGGTGGAACTGTCTTTAATTAACATGCGGTTTTATCCTGCTAATTCATGCACACGGGCTAAGGTGAGCAAGTGTGTGTGTGTGTGCATAAATGTGGGTCAGCTCCTTGAGGGGGAGGAAAATTCTTCTGAATCAAATCGACCGGAGGACACTCATTTTCTGTGATGCACGCAGAGCAGGGACTCCCGAACAGGCAGGAGTGTCGCAGAGCGATGCGCCACCCGGGCTGGCCGGAGCCCCCACCCACCGTTTCCCTTACGCCGACAGCAAACGGCACACAAGAGGGGTTTTCACCCTCAAGTCTCACTCTCACTTCCTCCTCTCGACGACGAGCCGAGACGCAGAGATGGAGCACGGCTGCCTCGCGACAATGACACCATGACTAACAGGCCGTCCCTCCAGAATTTCCTGAATGTGTAATAATAAAGTACATTGGAATCGGCGATTAGATGACGGCGCTGATCTAATTTTGATCAGTTTTTTGTCTCCCCCCCCCCTTTTTTCTCCACTTGAGACCCATTTGCGTGCAGCCCTGGCGCCGATTTTGCGGTGCGGCACCAGGAGAAAATTGATAAGTGACCGTGTGAAGGAAGATTAAATAAAAGATAAAAGTTGCTGTGTGGTAGACGTGGTTGCTGCAGCTACGCGTCAGACATCAAATCGCGCTCATGTGCCGATGTTGCGGGCGACCGCGCGCAAAAAGGAGGCGCATGGGGCCTCGCAGGGCAAACTTAAAAAAAAAAAATCAACTTCAATTTGTTAAAAAGTCAAAACCTGCTCTTGCGCCGACTATTGCTATTAACTCAAAGTTCACGCGCCACCACAACAGGTCATGAATCAGGTTTTGAAGTCAAACAGGTCAAAAAAAAATGTCATGGTTTTCCAGAAAGAGGAAGTTGCGTTTTCGTGACTATATAAGGCATGAGTGAAGTATTCACGCAGGTTTTCACAGGGGAGTCTTTTACAACTTTTATGTAATACTCACAGTATTCAATGCGTCAAATTACCGCCACCGCAAGTGTCCACGAGTCTCTCCACTCGTGCGAACTCTCGCCCGAGGCAGTTTTCGACATCCATGTCAACAGCGGCTGACACAGAAACGCAAACTGTCACTGGCACGAGCGTGGACGCCCGTCAGCGACGCCGAGCCATCTAACCTAAATACCGTGGGTCATGTCATGCTTGGAGGAAGTTGGCGGTTGGGTCAGAAATTCTGGTGGCGGGGGGCGAATGGGGGAAACGCGAGTTTGGCTCCATGTTGCAACACTGAGATTCGCGTTTTCAAAACGGCGCCTCTTAGAAAGCACCATTGCTGCGGTTGTCATCATCGCCACGGCAACGAGGCGCGCCGGAGCATCGGGGATCCACTAATCTTAACACCCGGTCCCTTAACTTTCCCTGAAACCTCACCCAGTCTTTGTGTCTAAAGAAGGAACGGGAAACTATCTTTTTTTTTTTTTTTTTTTAATTGATCAACGGAAAAATTAACGATTGCTAATTTCTTATGTTAAAAAAAATGTAGTAATACAAAAAAAAAAGGTTTTTGTTCAAAAAAAATCTTTATCTCAAGAACTAATAGGCCCACGGCAATCGCCTTTATTAAGGAAGTTTAAGTGTTAAAACTATAAGCGTAAAGGCAACGGAGGCCAACACCAGATGTCAAATGTTAATCGAAAATATATATTTAGGGTAGTTTTTTTTTTTGTTTTCTTTTCCAACATGTAACTTGCGGCTGAAGTAACTCCAGCCCACCGACGGCCGCCGCCACGCTCAACTCCCCGAGCCGAGCCGCGTCAGGCCACGCAAACCTCGTCCATACAAAATTTTAGACCAACCAGTTATCGATCGCTGGAAACCCGACTCGACCTGAACCGCAGCGTTAGACACCTGATGAGAGATCCTTACTTATCTCAATATGTTACTAGTACCTTTGTAATCAAGTAATACCACTAAACCATCCACAGATGCACCAGGAGGGGAAAAAAAAACACTTTAACGTCTCAAATGTTTCTGATGAGCCACGTTTAGGAGGGATTCTCTTATTTGCAGTGAAATTCCCGCATTTGGCTGGGATTTCACTCGCACCCTGAAAACTTTCTACACTTATTCTTTTTGGTTGGCAATAACTCCGGTAATAAAGCCGATTTTCCTGTTGTTGCAGCAGCCGCGGTGCGTCTGCGTGGGCGGCGGTGATGCTGTGGATTTATTCAGGTTGTCGACACCGCACCGACGGAGGCTACCTATGACATGGTAAAACTGCGGCTCCACTGATTCAAAGTGAAAATGGGAAGTGCTGTCGTCTTCCTGTAGTTTCCTGTCGGGTGCGCGCTAACGAGTTTACGTTCACACACTCGCACGTACGGGGGCCCCACGCGTCCGCGCGCGCGGCGTGACGCCACCTTCGAATCGCGTCGTGGTGACTGCCAGTGGAAAAGAAAATTTCATTACTCACAGGACAGGTTCTGCAGCTTTCCAACTCTGCACAAGTGGTTTTCCTGTGTCCTCAGGGATGAGTATAAAAAGGCGAGCGACACAAGAGTCGGCATTTCCAGTAAATCTTCTGAAAACCCTCTTTTGGTGACCTGGTACCTTGCTGCTGAGATTATGAAGCTGCTTGTTTTGTGCCTTCTTTCAGTTTCCTGCTCCTGTATGGCCAGGATGCTTACGCCGACCGAGAAGGTGGCTAAATTAAGGGAAGTCTTTTTGCAGCTGGACAAGATGAGCAAGACCCTGCAGGTAGGTCCATCATATCATTCCGTCATTTGGTTGTTTTTTTCTTTTCTCACAGTTTCGGCCCGTTTAAGGGTCGCCGTTGACGCGAACAAATTCTGACGGCTTTGACTCGATCTTGCAGACAAGCCAGCAGATGATCAAAACACCGCCGGCGGACATTGAGGTAAGCGGACCCGAGTCTCGCTCAAAATGGTATTGACACTTCAGCCACTGTTGCATTTTAACAGTTGTGGTTGCTTAGTCATTGTTGCTCTCCCACTTACTGTAGTCACTAATTGTCATGTGTCAGCTACGGCAGGGGTTTAGTCACAAAAACGCCTTGAGTAATGGGCTGCAGTAATTAAATACTCGGCTGACAAATAGAACATTTTCAAAATACTTCACATATCTTTTACGAGTAGCTCCATCATTTAGTGAGTGTCATGTGCAAGAACAGTTCAAATATTCCATTCCGTATATCATTTATGAAGCGCTTTTCCTCTAAAACAGCAAACACCAAATATGCTCCAAACATGTATCATGAATTTCAAATTGCAGTACAAATGTGAAATCTGAGCTTCACTGAACTAATTAGTAGGACGAGTTATGGGCAATTAACCAGCAACAGTTTTCTTAAACCCAAGAAAAACCTGCATCGATATGTTTTTGGTGCTTTTAGCCTTTCATGCATATACTCGTTTGCTACCATGTAAGTTTTCATGTAATTCTGTACTTACTATAAACCCCTTTCTGATTCTGATAAAAGAACATGCAACTTTGTAAAAAAAACAAAAAAAACAAAACAAAACAAAAAGAACAAAGACTGCATATTTTGTTTTATGGGAATGCGTAAGATCAAGTTTACTTAATTCAGCACAGTGGGGATCAGTATTACTAAGAGCCTTTCTCTAGATGAGCAGTCTTTCTTGTCAAGCGTTTGATCGAGACCGAGTCAAACCAAGAGCCGCCACTGTGGATTTCCTTTATTTTCTTGCAGCTTTCGCTGCACCCTCAAGTGAAATGTGATGAGTAATCGAGCGGCGAGCGGACGAAACCATGACACCTGCTCACACCGACTTACAAACTCGGAAAATGCCGCCGGCGCGCCACAAAACAATTGACTCTATCGCTTTCCTTCATAAATAAATAAATACATACATACATACATACACATTATCTATTTCAAAACCACAACTGACTAGAACTCAAGCGTGACGTCCGGAAATCGGTTACGCCACGGAGAAGCTGAACCGGCCGCACAAACGGCATCTGAGGAAAATAAGAAAATAAAAGCTGACTTGGCGCTTCTTTGATGGGTTCCAATCCCTCTAACGACATATCCACCTATAGACATCCGGCCATGAAGAGCTAAGCTGCGCCGGTTGTGCTATGAAGTGTCTGAACAGAAACAAACTGATTCACTTGGAAAACATGCGTCATCTTACTGAAGGGGAAAAACAAAAAAAACAAAAAAAAGATTTGACAAATGTTCAAAGCGCTTTTGGGAATAGAAAGGTGGCTATAAAATAGTGGAAACACGGTCTGGTTCGAGTTTCCGCTTTACGTGACGGCCCCGCGCGCGCGCATCTGGTGGGAAGGGAGCGGCGACGAGCTCGCGACACGAAACCAGAGCGGCGTTTCTCGCGAGTGTTTCGATGGCAGCGATGGAGGAGGCTCTCGGGCGGCTCCGCAAACGCGACAGCGGCCAAAACGCAAGGCCGACGGGACCCGCTGCTACGCTTTTATTAAGGAGCGCCTTTTCCCCCCCTCTCCCGACAGGACTGCTGCTGCCTGGCGGCTCTGCAGTGCTTTCGGATGCGCTTCAAGGTGCACTTCAACACCACGGAGCGAAGCCAAGCCAGACTCTACAGGGACCTCAAACACAACTACACTGTAAGTACATGCAGGGGGCAGGTTTGCAGTGCATTTAAAGTATAAAAAAAAAAAAAAAAAGAAAAAAAAAAAAGAAAAAAAGACCTAAACGTTTCTTTTATCGTTTCAGGAGAAGGCTATGAACTTTTGTGAATCAAGAAGTGCGGAGGTAAGAGAGAAATCTTTACTCTGTGTTCCTTTTTCCTATTTGCGACCAGCATTAAAAAAAAAAAACAAAGCCAGTGTCGCCCCTTTTTTGTAAGTTAACGCGCCCTGTGTTCCCCTGCTGCACAGGTCACCTGCCCAGGCTGCGATTCCCATCAGAAGGAAAATGCAACAGTGTTCGTCACGAGACTGCAGTTTCTTATTCAGAGGGTAAGCGCAACGTGCACGTAGATTTTACAGATTTCACCGTAAAGTTCAACATCTGCAGTGTCACTTGCGTTGATGTCGCGCTGGTCTGAATGTATGAAAATAAAAAAAATAAAAAAGGCTGGTGTGAGAATTAATACCAATTTTTTTGTCTCTTTAGGGCATTCAAAGACTACAGACGAAGTGAGGGGGAAGAAGGTCTACTTCCGACCAGGCTTTGAATGTAGAGAAGACACTATGATGAAAACATGACAAGGTCGACACGTCCTTTCGATATTTAACTTATTTAATATTTATTTAGATGGTGGTTGTAGTCCCACTAAAGCTAGGAAGAAAACGGTCTCGGAAAAGCTGCTTTGCTGCCATCTAGTGGCCCTGGTGGTTTATTTTTTTGTTCATCGTTTTGCCAATTGTGGAATGTACCATACCTGTTGGGAGTTCTCATATCATGTATTTAAAAAAACAAGTATTTAATGACATTTATACTATGTATGACATGTCTTCGGGAATATCTTCATTCAAATATATATATATCTATTTGCAAATATTAAATTGGATATAAAAGATTTTGTTCTACTTGGTTTATTGATATTACTACACCGTGCACTATCATCCACTCGCTTTCACTTTTTATCAATTTAAGTGAATGGCATGGGTGAGATGAAGGGAGAGTATGTCACTGATTAACTTTAAAATGTGTGTTTTAGTTGTTTGGCATGTTCACGTTTAACATTGATTTGAGGGGCAGGCAGAATATATTTGTAATAATATAATATACCTCTGCAATCATGTCTTTGCCTGCTGCAATTGATATAATACAGTCAGCATGCAATGGAAGATGTTCAAATCCAATTCTATAATACTGTTCTTGCACATCTTACTTTTCTGTCTTTACCTTCTTACTTGTTTTATACTTTTTGTTTCCTTCTTGTAAAATTAGCATTCCGCAAGTGCATAATTACATATTGCTGCCATTACATAATGATGTCCTGACTACGAAACAAGGGGAACCACAAAATTGGTTTTCATGCTAGCCGTTTTCCTCCAACGTACACAACGCCTTGTACGTTTTGAGTGTTTGCCGTTTGTCCACTGATGGCAGCACCCGGGTGAAAAAGGAAAAATCCACCGCATGGTTAAAGCGAGGTGATGCCGGCTTCACTCCACAAGGAGGCGACAGACCAGCACCCTCAGAGCCACATGTGGCGTTTCACACAGTTCATTCATTCCTCAGCCAGAGACCACTTATCTGGATGGATGGAGCCAATCCCCAATGATACAGGCTGGAATTATTTGGCACACTATTACGTCACACAATCCCGCCTACATTCAATTTGGATTCTCTAATTAACCCATAATGAAAACAAATAAACAGAGAAAGCGAATGCACCTGGAAGGAAACGTGCCGATAGCCAGCTGTCGGATTCAAACCCAGAGTGTTGCCGGGAGGTGATGGTGCCGACCACTGCAACGCCTAGAATTTAAGAAAAATACTGACAGTATGTTGCCATGTGAAAAAATATATCAATGTACATTCTCATATTGATTTTCAGGACTGAAGAAAATATGTGACATTATGTTGTTTTTTTTGGGTTTTTTTTGCAAACATCCCATTAGCTGAAAGTCACATCTCCTTAAATCTAAACCTCATCTTTAATTGACATTAATTGACGTTTAACTGACATTCATGCCAACCGCGACGATGACTGAAAATACTCCATTATTATGTATTAAGTTGATCTTTGACTTTTTAGGTACAAAATGTCATTCGTCACGTCATATTGATTTATTCTTTTAGACCTGTATGTGGGATGTTGTCATAATTAGTGTGTTACAATTCGTTACAGCCAAATAAATACGCATTTGGTAAGGCCACAGGGACCTTGACCTCGGATGACCAAAATCTGGTCAATTTAAAGGTTTTCCTTTCCGAAGATATCATTTCCACAAGATTTGGAACGTACGTGCAAGGTGAAAACATAAAACCCCTTTTAGAAGAATTTTTTAATTGCCCTAAAATCCCCACTAGAGGGCTTAAGAAGTTTTAGGTTTGCATCGAGCTTCCACCACTGAAGCTCGGCGAAAACAAGCCACACCGAGAATTCAGCACCGAGAATTCAGCACGGCCTCAGCAGAACAGGTGACGACAAGAAACAACAAAAAAAAAACACCTCACATGCACTTCATCAATCAAAACAACACCTACGGTTCTCACCATCGCAGATGCAAGTGTGTGTCACGCAGGTGTCCCCGCTACAACTGCCACTGTCGTGGATGCCCCTGATGACAAAGGGGATTTTCAGAAAAAAAACAAACCTCGTCAAAAAGTCAGCAAAGGCTCTTTTCCACTCCTTTCAAGCCGGGTGATGGTGTGACAAGATAATCAAACCTGTGGAAAAATGCAGAATTTTTTTTTTTTTAAAGCGGCAGTCGCCTGGGAGCTGACTGGCGTTCCAAATGTGGACGAGAATTCATCAAAAAAGTTGTTTTTTTGGTTTTTTTTTTGTTATCTGATGTATTGAAGAAAGACAAATCTCCATGTTTTCCCCTCAAAATGTGCCGGCAGAAGAGCTGCCAGGGGAGCTGAGGTCAGGGTCGGCATGGCTGACTTGGAATGACTTGTCGCTCTTCGACAAGAGCTGTGCTCTTTTTCGCTTCCTCACATACATTCTAGGAAGTCTAATTTGTACTGAACTGATGGATTATCAGTTGATGAGTGTGATATTTCAGTATCGTTATTCCAAATGACAGAATTACGGCCGATGAACAGCGCTGACAAGGTCACGTCAGAGGGCGGCAGCAGTGCGACACCATTCGTGAGCCGCCCGGAAGCAGCGGCTGTCCCGCGGCCGCCGTTTACAGCGGCGCCGCCCGAGTCCAGCGTGTTGCTGCCGGTCGTCCAGCCAAGTGTCTCCCGAGTTTTACGGCACTTTTCGGCCGGCGGTTGGTCGGGGGGGCGTCGCAGCGTCATCGCGTCATCAGCACCCAGAGCGGCGCGAACCGGCTGCATGTTTCTTTTCTTTTTTCGTTGTGGAAAACATCCGCAACGGTGCCATGCAGTGGAGAGGCCGCGCCAGCTTCAGAGACACGTGAGCGCAGCGATTTCAGCGCATTTTGTCTCCGAAGCAAATGAACCTCGGTCCCCTCATGGATTAAAACATCCAATCAGGCTGCTCCCAGAGCAGCGCCCGCTCCCGCTAGTATGGCTAAATCAGACTTAGAAACCTGCACAGTGTTTAATGACTTTGTCGGTGTTCTTATTGGACCACAAGGACGACCGGGCGCGACACTCTCAAGGTCTGGAGTGTGTCGGTTCACTCTAAAACACATTTCATACTCGGGTCTCGATCAAAAGCAAAAGATTATGAGGCGCGGTGGAATTGCCCTCTCTGCAGCTGAAACCACACTTAGCCAGCTGCGACGCGTCAGTCAGAGCATGACCTTGATAAGTATCTCATGGTGACAATGTGCAAAAAAACAACAACAAAGGGACTTTCAATGACAGCCAGATGGCGCCCCACCTAGAACCAGGTTCTCATCAAGGTTTCTGCCCGTTAACGGGGAGGTTTTTTTTTTGAGCAACAAACAATTCAAAAAACACAGGAGTGGCAATTTTCACGCCAGCTAAACTTCCGTGATGGAAGTTTAGCCATGTTCATATTTGTCTCTTTGGCTTTTTTTCTTTTCACAGTTTCAGATGGGCCCGGGTCCATTCACCATTGCACATAAAGATTCAGACATCTCAAAACAGACCCAGTGGCCTTCCAACATCAGACACGAGCAGGTGCCCTGTGGGGGGAAATACATTTTGGTATACGTTTTTGCACCTGACACGACAAGGCTGCTCTTGACCAATTTAATTTTCAAGAGAAACAAATGATAAGACGTTTTCTCCAAGATCATTTTTCAAATACAGAGTAGCCAGGAAATAGAACAAAACACGACTATTGACATTTGAAATTGTAAAGGGCATTTAATTATCCCCACTGGCCGAACATGAAGCCCACACTGAGGAGTGCACAATAAATAAAAATAGATTAGTGGCACATGAGGCAACAGTTGCGCTCGTCTAATTCACAGCGGTGACAAATAGCTGCTGAAACGAGACGGGCTGGATACGAATCTTGAGGTTCGTTGAGGGGTCTGAATAAATCAGTTTCATGTCCTCTGCTCCTCACACCTGCAGCCAAGCAGTGCTTAGCTGGAACCTGTGAGCGCCCCCAGCAGTCAGGAGGTAGAGCGCACCGGCCGCCACACAACAGATTGAGGTTTTCATATAGTGCGCGTTTCAAAACGCGCGTATCTGTTCTCCTGTTACGGAACACGAGTGAAGCCCTGCTCTATGACTGGTTCTCAGACCGCTCACTCTCATCGTGGGATGACATCAGCCCACTCTGACACCCTGGAGTTTGGCAATTTGATCATCAGCTTTCGCAGGACCAAAAGTGACCATATTTGGCCTGAGGGTTGGAGCGGGAGAGGAGCGAGGGGCCAGATCAACGCGGCGCCGACTCGCTCGTCGCGAGGTGGCCGAGCTGTGCCCTTCAAACTGGGGTCGCAGGATGTGACGGCAAACTGAAAGGAAAAGGAGGGGTAAAAAAAAAAAATCTATATTTTTTAACAAAAATCAAACTATTACTATATGTGCATTATTTCAAAATGTATAACGAAATGTTCATCTTTCTATTTGGCCGCCGGCCAAAGCATTAT
>CAAKHG010030967.1:0-12695 GCA_901007715.1 Dactylopterus volitans | reverse complement strand
TCAGCAGTAGCAGCGGCGGCGGCGGCTGCGGCAGGTACGCCTTGGACCAAACGGGGAGGCCTAATTGTTCCTCCGTCTCATCCATGAAATTAATAATCGCACCGGCATTTTCAGATGGAAACCAGCAATGGAATGCCACAATGGTTTTTGTTTCCAGTTCGCAACCTCCACTTCTTCATCTGGGCTTATTGAAGCCATGTGTAGCCGAGGCGATTCCGCCGCCCTTCGACACAACTACGTTTTCTGTAAATTCCACGGAAACAGCAGTTTTTTATTTTTTTGATTTTTTTTTTTTCGGGACATGAAGACTTCCATTTCGAGACAAACGCAATATTTCCGAGGGCCGCGCACATGTCGGCTCTGTTGTGGCTTCGGCGAATGACCAAACACAACATACATCGGTTGACACATTTACGGCACCAAACTCGGATGTGAGTGGTTTCCTCCACACAAACAGGCCACGTTAAATAGGAACAGCGCTGCTTTTTTTTTTTTTTTACTTATCAATTCATAACAGCCGTCATTCAGCGGAGAAAAGTTATGATACTCATGTGCGTCTGGTAAAAACTGAGCTGCGAATTGATCGTTACCTATTTGGTTGCGGCGCTAAAAACCACTAAACGGGACCTACCTGGTCCAAGAAGTTGGCTAGCCAGCTAGCCAAAGTCGCTCACTGACGAGAAAGCAAGAGTTAGCAGTCGGCACTTGGCAACCGCTTTCATGGTTCCCGAGATCTACTCAAGAAAGCCGCCCCTTTAAGAGCTTGGCTTTGAGGAACCGCTTAGTGAGGTGCGCCACCGTCCGAACGCGTGGGCCGCAGCGGTGCTGGGAGCCGCCTTTAAAAAACAAAACAAAACAAAACTCTGCTAACCAACACGGCTCCGATTGTGGCGTCGTTCATCTGGTCCGTTGCAGGGAGAAATGAGGTTCTCAAGGGCACACGTGGCGCTGGTGTTAGTATCAGTGTTGCACTTGTAAACAGGAGACCCTTAGGAGGCTCTTGAGGGTCCTTGACAAGAGGTAGAGCCTCTCAAAATGGTTACTAGAACCGTCCGAGAAAGCGCATCGGGTTACGGCAGCTCACCTTTGGCGTCTGCTGAACCCCCGCGGTCCCCTTTGGCCATGCTGCTGCTGTTGGTGGAGGTGGAGTTGGTGCTGTTGTTGGGGGAGGACATGGACGGCCGCCGCTGGCTGAGGAAGACCCCCGGCGCCATGGGCTGCGGCCCCCCCGGCGACTTGACGGCTCCAGTGTTGAACTCGTGGTCGGTCAGGCTGCCATCTTGGGAGTCCAGATTGTGCTCCGGTGAGCTACTGTCCTGAGAGATTTTCGGGGGTTCCTCAATCACTATTGCCTTCTTTTTGGTGTTTTTCTTCTTCTTCTTGGTTTTTTGCTGCTCCTCCTGTTGACACGAAAGGGCCTTGAGTTGATCGGGCACAACTTAGTCGAGTCAACCTCGTCGACTTACCCGGCATTTAACGATATTCCTGGCCGAGCATGAATACACGAACCTGATGGGAAAGCTTCGCTGCAGCCGCCGCCAGGCCCGTTTCTATGGACGCCACCCGGGCTCCGTCTCTCGCTGGCCGTTCCTGTCGAGGAACCGAGGGTCCTACACGAGCTGCGACGCAGTTGATGGGTACATTAGGGGTTGTATTGATGGCGATACTTGCAGCGTAGCTCTTACTGTACTCTGGGGTATTTACCTGTCGGGCTGTACGGAGTGTCGTCACTGCTTTTCCGCTTTTTCGATCTGGACTTGAAAACGGGATTATCCTCTTCAGACTCCAACGAGGGATAGACTAAAGCAACAAATGTAACATATTACTTCTAAATCAGGCATGGAGAGAGGACGTACTGTTCAAAACGAAACACTAACCGACTTGTCACATGTGTAAATAATGAAATGTGGCTAAAGTGCACTTATTCCTGCTTTCCAAGCATCTAAAATGGCGGAAGTTTCCAGTGACAGGATGCAGGACAGCTGCGAGGCAGCTGTTAGCTGCCCCCTGCTTTCTGCTCGCAGCGCAACATTCCAATCTAGTCCTTTTAATATCCGATAATTGGAAGATCCAGATAAAAAATGGCCTGTTTACAAAAGAAGAAAAGAGTACCAGTCTGACAAGAGAAGCTTCGAGCTGGCCAGCAGATCTCGGGGAGGGAATGTTCGTGCTATGAGCCACTAATCTGACACTAATTAGGAGTTCAAACGTATGTAAAATAACAGTTCCAACTTGCGCTAATGGCTTATTAACAAGCTGGGAGGGTCCAGACAGCTGTGTTTGGACCGACTACACAAAGAAAAAGTTTCAGGGGGGAAAAAAAGAAAAAGAAAGAGAGATCACAAATTGGAGCAACACAAAAGGGAGGATTTTGGAGAGGACGCCCTGAAAATAAACATCGACTCCATCATCTATTACTAAAGAGAAGTTCCAGAACCAATTCAGAGCGAAAAAAAATACCTGCGTGTTGATTCATCAGGACGCAAATCTGTTTTCAACAGCACCTGATAGCAGCAGTGACAGTCAGGCGGGGACATCCTTATGTTTTTTGTTTTTTTTTTGTTTCCGAAAAATGGTTCTGGTTGTGCCTCGGACCTGGACACATTTTTTTTGTTCGGCATGTCTCAGAAATGTCGTGGGAGGATTATCTTCAAATTCGGTTCCAACATGCAGCGGAGGAACAGACTGGATTTTGGTGGTTAAAGGTCACCACGTCCTCTCACTTACACCCGGGTGGTAATCTCAGGAAGTCCTGGAGGGATTTTTATTCTCCTCCGGCACAAATACTGCATTTGCTGGGACTGATTAGAACTTTAGGTCATGGGTAAAGGTCACTTGGACCAAACAAGACGGTACAAAAGCCATGTTTTAGGCCATTATGATCAAAAACGTGGCTGAAATTCGTAATTCGAGACACCATGAGGTTCTGCACAACCCCCTTTTCCGGCCATAATTTGTCACCATAACTCTGGATAGAGATTGATGCATGTTGACTGGTCGGGGGTTGAATGTAACCGCCGGGCCGTAACTCAGGTTTTACAAATGAAATTTGAAAAAAGGTCCAAGAAAAGGGCTGGGCCTTTACCATAATCGGAGTCCTTGAAGCACGCGTCCATGTGATCCTGGTCGTCGTCGTAGTCCAGACTCTCGATGCTGCTGCTTTTCCTGGGTTTCTTGAGGAGGCGTTTGGTGGGCTGCTTGCCGTTCCCGCCGGCTCCTCCCCCGCCGGCCTTCTTGCTGGACTGCGTGCCGTGCGAGTTGCTCTTCAGCTGGCTATTGTTTTTGGATTGGCTGTTGCTCCACGGCGGCTGCAAGCTGTCTGAAGACGACAGGTTGGCCATGGACAGCATGCCCTGAATGGCCTCCTGTGTGCTGGGAGATGCAGGTGGCTGACTGTAAGTATGTCAATAAGAAATACACAACAACACAGCCATTACACATCAGTCGACACGCTGGCAGAGGAGAAGAGTGATTGAGAGAAATATTTGGGAAAAAAAAAAACGCCCTCAAGTCCATGCAACTGTTCCCAGTGATGCCACAAATCCCAAGAACCCTGAAACCCGCTGGTGGGTTTTTAGAGGAAAGCTATCTTTTAAAAATTTGCATCAAAATAAACGGTTTGCAGCAACCAGATTATGTAAAAAAAAAACAAACAAAACATTAGACTCCTGAGTGCAACTAGGAAGCAATGACTGATTCACCGAGAGCGGCGGAAGATGTGGCGGCAAATCAGCTGCCGGTCTTAGTACTTGTCGGCACTGAAATGTATATTCCAAATTCAATTCCACCCCCAATTTTGCTCGATAAAATCCTGAAAGAGTCTCAGCCTCCAGAGGAGACTTTCTGTCGCGGTGAAAAATCACCCGGCGATGAAGAAGAAATGCGACTGCTCGAGTTCCTAAAGGACCATTATGATTTCACGCAGACTGAGAGAAGAAAAAAACAAAAGTAAATATTATCCACTGAGATTACATACAAGTTTCACTCAATGTTACCACCTGTCGAGTGATTAGCGGACGCCTTTTCCAAAGCGCCAAATCAATTTTCGTTGGAAACAACATATTTCTGTGGATGTTTTCTTTTGTTCTGTTTTTTTCATTGATCATTTGTATCTTTCAGCATGGCGCAAATAGACCATCAAGAGCCGGACTAAACAGCAACAAAAAAAAAAAAAAAAAAGACGGAGAAGAGGAAGAGCCTGGAGCGAGGCGGCGTTTGATAAATGACCGCAGGACGACGCAAAAAAAAAAAAAACCCCGACTGGACACAAACTGCTGACAGAATTCGCCCTAATTGCCGCTTTCGGTCGCGAGCTGATTTTTTAAAGCCTTTTTTTCCCTCCAATTAGATCTGTCGTCGAGCAGGCCATTTGTTTGTCAGTGGGTCGCCCCATTAAGGAGAGCGCATGATCTAAAATTCATTAACGCGGGGAGAAAAAAGAAACCCAAAAAAGGTCCGCTGGGAGCCGGTCAGAGTCGTGCTGTGCCGGCGCCGTGACCCCGTTTAGACGGGAGAAAGTCCGTTGGTGTTGAAAGAAAGTTAAGTGAAGGAGCAGAAAGTGACGACATCAGGGGCGGCGAGTCTACCTGTTGGCGCTGTAGTCGATCCCACCCACTTGCTTGCTCGCCTGCAGCAGGTCAAGAATCCCGGCCGCACTGCCGCCCTTCTTCTTGACCTTGGAGTTGCGATTTTTGACCTCCGGCTTGGCCTCCGTGTCTATGTGCAGAGTCTCTTCGTCGGAGGAGTCCACGCTCTGAGTTTGGAGGAAACGTAAAAGAGATGCGAGGAAAACATTCCGTAAATACTGATTGGTAATTGGATTGTTTGGAAGAACGGCGGCGAGTTCTGATGAACTTCTCCTGCACGTTCTACCGTGAACACGGCTGGATGAACCCACTTGAGAACCCTTCATGAGCAGTGGACCCTCTACTGATTTCCCTTTGTGGTAATTTATTTACCCATCTGAAGAAAATACACCGTGGTACAGCTTTACAGATTTATTTGCAAATTTAGCCCAAGTTTATGGAGCCACTGTGGGTAAAGGACACCAGGGAGGTTCTTCACTCGCTAAATGAAAGGAGCTTAGTTGGAGGTGGAGTTAAAGCTTACTCTCAATGGTAAACATCTGAAATAAGCCCGCTGCTGCTGCTTCCTCTCTCTACACCACAACTACTCCTCTAACCAGCCCATGTTAGTCGAGATACACCAGACAGCTTACTTGATTCATCAATCAATAATACAACGGAATGTTATCAGTTCAGACTGTAGAGTTACTTACCTTCGCCACCAAGGGTTGGAACTTTGGTTTTTTCGTTGGCTGAATGGGTTCTCTGATGTCCGACAAAACTGGACAAAAATGAAGTCGTGATTAAGCACCGGCCCAGACAGAAGCTGATCATCAAACATGTCTTCACTGCTTCAGTGTCATGGAGTACCCGGGTTTCTCCATCCTTACCAATACCGATTCACACTTTTGTTTTGGGACTGCAAAAAGCATTTTGAAAACTAGAACTTCTTTGCCCTTTTGCTGATGGATTCAGGTTGGTAGCTACCTAGCTAAGTAGGAAGATGGCATCCCTATTCTCAAATCTGTCCACAAGGTAGTAAATACCTCAACCTCGGTCATGTCTACATGCAGGTCTGTTGGTGTGTTTGTTGATTTGTTAACAAAAACTACCGGTGACTCACCAACTTGGTGGAGGGGTGGACCATCGGCCAAGGGAGAACTTATTCTACTTAATTTTGGGGCAGATGTTTTTAACCTGGTGCGAAATAGCATATTTATTTTAAACTTTGGTGTTGGCAAAGGCTTGTGGTCCATCGAGTGCCGCTCGGCTAGCAAGATCACACAACAACTGCCAGTCCCATTTTAACTAAACCAATTTGAACATTTCTAAAGCACATTAGCATGCACATGCAGGTTTTATAAGTGCAGGTAAAGCCTCTAGAATGCGCCACTAAATCTTTTCCTTGTGTAGGTAATTTTGGCCTGCTGGTGTCACCATATAAAGTATATATACATATATGCATGCAGGAGCAGTACCTGGACCTCACAGATACTTTCTAGGGTCCAAATATGCTTACTGGAGGTCTGGACTATGCTGTTGGACCAGAGCAGGGTCTGACTGGGCAGTCTGCCTCGCAGTGCTGAAGTAAAATCACTTATTTTCTACAACACGGATCAGTCTGAAACCATCTCAGATGCCTGAAAGAACTGCGCTGAACTTTTCAATGCAAGGTTCTATGATAGCTGATGCGCCCTCCCAATGTGGCTTCGGTTATTATTGGACATTTTGACGTCGGCTGCCTTGCTGAAATTTTCTGGCGCAGCACTGAAGGTCTGCATGGTTGTGATGAAGTCTGCACTGAAGTCAGTTTGGTGGTTTGCTACTTTGGTTTTTACTTTTGGTGGTTTGCTGGTTTGCTGCAACTATGAAAATAAGTTCCCAAAATCTTACTCTAATGTCAAATTATCCTTAAATTCCTCTTTGGACTCCATGCGGGTTGAATGATTTTTCAAGAACTGCTCGAGCAGGGGCGGCAGAATTTGCTGCTGAGGTGAGTAAGACCCTGTTTTTGTTATTAACGTCACACTTGACAAAGGAGCAAAGGTAAGCCCATCAGCCCAGGGGTCGCCGCTGTTCATGTCATCGTCACAGCTGAAGCCGATTGATATCTGTGTCTATCACCAGGTCATTTGAAGGTACGACCCAGTAAATTCAAGGCCAGAAATACCTCCTTTGGAAATATCGCACGGACTCTGGTGCAGGTATAAGCTCTCCGCTTAGCGCCTAGATAACCTCCTCAGCTGGGTCTCCATCAAAGTATTTTACTATCGCCTGTTAAATTACAAATGGGAAACAGCAAGACTGAAAGTGAATACCTCAGTTTCCCAAAATTCTATTAAAGTCCTCTTAAGGGTGGGAGGGAATAATCAATATAGGAGTGCTGCTTTTGGGGCGGCAGTATTGTTTAAATGCACGGGTGCCAAGTATTAATTACGATTAAATAAACTACAAAAAGAGCATGAAACATTTATGTCGAGCTTTTAGAGCTGCCTCTCTGCCGGACAGTTTCATTTTGCTGCAATATGAAATTACTGAAGTGAGACGGGCAGAGTGAAAACAGATGTTTTTTTTTTTCATTTGGAAAATTATTTGCAATTGAAAACAGGTACATAAGTATATATTGTTGCAAAACTCAGCGTATCGAGAAATCTAAATACGATGGTATCGTGGTTTGAGTATCGTGATAACATTATTTCATGGTGGGGGGGGGGGGGTCTTTGGTGATTCCCAGGCCTAATTCCTTTGAGGCGGGTTTTGTTGCGTTTGAAACCAAATTCATGTGCATCGTGGGAAATTAAAGCACTTTGAACGAGATAAAAAATGTAATATTCTATAATACATGACGCAGGCAGACAAAAAGCAAACGTGTGGGCCAATGAAGAGATGTCCCTCGAATCAAGACACATAAAACGGGTTAAATTTAGAAACATCTGATCAAAGAACGAGGAACTCTACTATACTTTTCAACACTCCTTTGTATGGACCGATGTACGTCGATACTCTTAAGGCCGGGGTTGGATTCCCGGCCCCTTGCTGATTGCCGCTGGAAGACGCACACCAGAGGAACACAATACTCACAGGAAAGGTCTCTCTTGACGGTGTTCTTTTTCCGCCTGATGGGGAATTCGTCAATCTTCAGCTCCCCTTCATCTGAGACGTACTCGTACTCGTCTCTCACTGGCTTGGTTTTGTCCTCTTTTAGGTTTTGTAACGAGCCGAAAACGCTGGAGTTGGTCTGGGGTTTCAGCATCTTGGAGCTGGGGAGGAAAACCGCAGGACAATAAGTGAGCGGAGCTGGGGCGCTCGCCGTGAGAAGTCCTTGAATTAGCCCTAATGGATGTAGTGCTGATAGCTACATAGCTCCATAATCGCCGCAACGCACCACATGAGAGGGCTGGCACGCTCGGCCCTCTCCAAAGACCTGTCATTGGCGATGTTTATGTGGCAATCAGGGCCGTTCCATACATACCCCAGCGTTTTCTTGTGAGACATAAAGCCGACTTTGTCTTTATTGCCCGACAACAGTGTTCTGTCAAATTTGCACTCTTCCTCCATCTTCAGCAGGGAGTCCGGCTTACTGTTCTGTGGGGCGAAAGAGAACGTCGGCGTCAGTCACCGGTTTTTGCGCCACGACAGATGTTACTGGTGTTCCGTAACTTTGACGTTTGTTGTGTTTGTTTATTGTCCTGTTAAATATGCAGGTCAACGCGGCCACCAAACAACCAAACTAGTATTCTCAGCGATGTCCATTTAAATAAACGCTGTAACCCCGCAACGGTGCAGCGATCACGAGACTCCGGGCTGGTAGGAGAACAGCGACATTTAGGCCAAAAACAACAGCTAATCTGAACGTTGCGTTTTACCGACACTCGGATGAAACCACAGGAGCATTATGGAGGCGTTTTCTCTTTTTTTTTGGTTGCCGTTTACTTCAGTACTATTGGATTTGTCTGCAACGCTGTTTGAAGCCCGTTACTTCAAAAAGCGTTTGGCGGAACTCAAACACTCCATCCACGCCTCTGCCATTTTTGCGGTGACGCGCCAAAAGCGTCCCGGATGCCGACGCTGCCACCTCGCGCCGATTATGTCACTCCGAGCACGAGCCCGCACAACGGCGAAAGGGAAAGGGAGCCACGACATCGAGGTGCCGCCCGACTCAATCGCAAGAGCTCAGTTTCCATAAAAACCCACCCAAAGAACACATTTTATGGTTTGCAACAGACGATAACAGTTATAGAACGTTAGCTTGAACTTTCTTATATAAAATCGAAACACAAGTCTGTAAACGCTTCCGCGACGATCTAAAATGACGGAAACCATCTTTGGGATGGAAAAAGTATCTGAAGAGACACTTTAGTTTGCCCAAAATTCCATCCGCAAAAATGGTGGAGGCGGGGTTTACCACCTATACCGCAGCCAGCCACCAGGAGGCGATGAAAATCTTTGGCTTCACTTGGTTCAAATGCAGTTTCCCAGCTCATGGGAGACCCCCGCCACTGATGAGGCGCCATTCTCCCAACGACATGTCAGTGCCACGTTCAAATAAAATAGTCTGTAAAAGTCTCTAAAACGTTTTAGTTTTTGCCAACTAAGGAAATTTAACAAATGGCTTAACTCAGGTCTGCTTGCATTTTATTATAATAAATCGCCGTCACCACAAACTTCCTTCTTGCTTGAGTGTCCTGACATATATACTCCCTTTTGACAGACCAATTTAAATCATGCAAAAGCCTCCCCGCTACACACCCTCAAATGATTCCTGCAATAAATTAAGGGCGCGCACAGTTATTTGGGATTTACACACTTGTGGGAACCTAAAGCGACCACACAAAAAAACAGAAACCTCAAAATTGAAAACGCTGATTTTAATGACACAAAGGAACCGTGCCTGCTCTTGACTGCGAAGCAGCATAAGGTCGTGATTAGCCCTCAAACGCAGTTCAGTGACTCATCGTGATGTTAATCTCCGCGGATCATGTTGACTAATGAGTTTTTCTGATCCGATTTAAAAACGGAACCGAATCTATTAGGAGCGACGAGCAGCAGAGTTGCTGCCGTGAAGGAATATATATTTTCGCTAAACAATCTGGTCTCCCGAATTAAAAGGCGCTCAACGACGCGGCGCGGCCTGAAAACGAAATTCGACTGGCGCGTCCGATCGCGCCGGCGCTGACAGCCGCAAAACTGCCGCGCTGCTCCGGCCGCGCAGGAAGCCTGCGGGCGTCTGACGCGAAATCGACTCTGATGGTAAGTGAAGATGCGGTTCTCTGGCGACCTCGGCGAGTGTCTTGACAGTGGCTCCGCCCCCATCTGCAAATGCTTGGCCGCCGCGAGGGGAGCGAGCCGGAGGAGCGGTGAGCATTCCACAGCAGTCTGGCACTGGATTTTCCACGAAACTAAAGCCCTCTAATGTCTTCCGTTCAAGAAAATTATATATCGCCTCGAATAGCTTCCCCCTGTTGTTCAGCAAGAACCATACAACAAACTGTTTTTTTTTTTTTTTCTGAAAGCATATGTAAATACTTAAATGGAACACGGTGGATATGGATGTGGCGTAATTCCATTAAGTAAACTCTGGGAGGCTGGATGTTTGCGGAGCAGCTCTGATGAGCTGCAGGCCTTCGATGTGCGACTTGGGCAGCATCATTATTTCTGCTGATTGCTTCGAAGTGAAGTGTGCAAATCACTTTCGGATGATCCTGTGATTTTTTTTTTTTTTTTTTTTTTTGTACGCGCAGCTGCTCGGGCTTGTAACCGAAGAACGTCGCGCCTTCCGTTTATTTAGCAATGAGAGGGTGGCGGCGCTGCCATCTTTGACCACCTGTCTGCCTCACCTGCGCGGCGGCCGGGATGACCTCACCTTGTACTTCCACTTGGCTTCGGTCTTGTTCTTATTCTGCTCTCTGATTTCAAACTTCTCCATGTTGTTCTGCTTCGACGTTTCCTTCTCTGACATGCTCAGGACGTTCTTTACACCCTGGAAGAAACCGTTTGAAGCACTGAGCGACGGTAATTTAATTTACGTGGACGCTAACGCGGATTTAGCGACATTCCGTCTGCTTACCTTTGTCTTCTTTGGCTGGTCCATCTTACTTAAGATATCCTTTGCATGGGACTCCAGAGCTGCAAAGCTGGAGGGTTTAGGAGGTGGTGGGGACTCTTTCACTTTCTTCACCTTCTTCTTTCCTCCTTCCTTGACCTTCGGCACCTTCGGAGGCTTGGGGGCCTTGGGCATCTTTGGGGGTTTGGGGGGCTTGGGAGGTTTTGGGGGTTTGGAGGCTTTCTTCCGTGCTTTCTCTCTGCTGGGTGAGGGGACGTGGGCCGGGGAAACGGGGTCCTCGGGTTCAGAGTGGGTGGACGGGGGCTCCTCCACCGGCATCTTGATGCTGGGCTCACTCTTAATGGCTTTAGTTGCATTCTGAGGATCAAATCGGATCAAATCAGTTTTTATTTGTATGGTCCAGAATCCCAAACCACATCGGCCGAGTGGGTTTTACAATCAACGACAGCCTCTGTCCTTAGACCCTCATAGGTGTCACGAGTGATTACCAATTATATTTATCAATTAAAGCAGATAAAACCCAATTAATTAAACTTAAATTGTGGACATAAGAACCCTTGTGACCTTCAGGTTCTGGTTCTGGCTACTGGACTACGACAAGGCTATTACTATTTACGTTGAACCGAGCATCCCACGTGTGGCCACCTTGTGACCGCATGTTTGTGCGTTAGCTAAGTCATGAGCTAACATTTAGCCTTAGCGGCCACATGTTAAGGGTAATTCGTATAATCGTCTTTTTTAGTCCAAATCTCAAAGCTGACGGGGGTTCATCTTCGGGAAGGTAAGAGCGTTTTCAGAACTTTTCACTGCACTCTACCTCTTACAGTATTTTAAACACTAACACTCAGGAACGTAAACAGCAAATGTCCGCTACGTGAACCAAGTAGCTGGCCATGGTTAAGTTAAGTGATACCGGTGCTCGTCAAATATCAGGAAGGTCGGGAGAATCATTCGGACTCGTGATGAATATCAGGACCAGACGTGATGTCCAGATTTCTCTGGACTGAGTCCAGCAGGACTGCTTTGGTCAGTTGGTAAATACCTCTGACAGTCTGATCTCTCTGGCCAGATCCTTGATGAGCTGCGAGGGTTTCATGTTTTCTGGAAGCTCGTCCTCATGTTCCAAGAGGGCCTGAAACACAAGCGTTCCGTCGTTACTTTTGCAGCGCGGCGAGAGCGGTGGCGCGCCGCAGGCGACCCGGCGCGTCCAGTACCTGCTTTTTGGTCCACGCTCTGAAGGCCCCGTTGATGATTTTGGCACCGTGTATCAGGTATGGAAGTGGTTGCTTGTTTGCTTTATGTAAACCTGCAGAGAATAAAGATGAATGAACCAAGACATCCAGACACGCATCCGCCGACGCTGTTGCCGTCTTTCCCGCCCTGCGACCACGCCGTGCGTCGGGCATGCGCTCGCTGTTGGGCGCCACGGCAACCTTAACGCGGTGGAAAGTGGTTGTGCCATCGGCCGGCGGTAAGATGTGCCTCACACGAAAGATTATAACCAACAACAGTTACAATTACAACGGTGCGGCGTCCCCGGTTATTGAAATCTCCTGGGGAGAAACCTGACATCACCACGCTTTCTTCTGTAATATGTTCTCAATCAGTTTGAACTCCCTGCTTGAACCGATGTGTCTTGGCCGAGAGCGTTTGAGATTTCACTGCGCTTCGCTGATTGTCAGTGTGGCTCCCCCCGGGGGCGGGGGGGCGGGGCTTGTTGATGGGCAATTGCACCCACCTGCCGGCTGTCCGAATGGGACTGACGACTCAATAGCCGGGGCGGCTGAGCACGTTTCCGTGTATTCTGAGATGGAAGATTCAGTAAAACCATTGGATGTGACATGCTGAGTGCGACCCTCGATATTCGGTAACGTACCGCTGGGACAAGCAATTATTGACACACGCACACACACACACGCATAGACACACACACACACGCGCGGGATGGTTGGTGATCTCATGGTCATCAGTGCTGCTTCCAGTTACTGTAAACGTTTCCATGCGCACAGTCATGCTCCTGGAGGCGAATATGCCATGTGACGTCTCATAGCGCAATTCAAATCTGG
>CAAKHG010030963.1:0-17168 GCA_901007715.1 Dactylopterus volitans | reverse complement strand
TCCGTTAACTCTGGTGTCTGTGTGGACGCTAACGTTAGCTCTGTTAGCTCCGGTGTCCATGCTGACGCTAGCGTTAGCTCTGTTAGCTCCGGTGTCCATGCGGACGCTAGCGTTAGCTCTGTTAGCTCCGGTGTCCATGTGGACGCTAACTTTAGCTTGGGTGTCCATGCAGACGCTAACGTTAGCTTGGGTGTCCATGCAGACGCTAACGTTAGCTCTGTTAGCTCCGGTGTGGGTGCTGCTGCAGCAGGTTCTGCATTGAAGTGATGCCGCCGGCTTGAGGAGCTTCGCTGATAGGAAAATTCTTTGTTGCTTTGTTGGGTTATTAAAAATAAACTTTCCGCCCAGCGGGCCCATCAAAGCGCTCTCGTCTTCATCATGTCGTTCACCAAAGTTTCTCGTGTGCTGGCGTCACTCGATGCATCGTGTGCATCAGCGTTGCTTGTGAACCCCAAATTAGGGAGGTGAGAGAGGTTTAATACTTACCCATCCTGTTGTTCAGTGCCCCTGATTTATCACCCTGCACCTACATCCTGAGGTAAAAATGCACCAGTATGTGCACAGTAAGATGATGCGCAGGTTAAGATTGCCACAGGAATGAAATGAAATTAAATGAAATTCAGTCACCATCTGTCTGACACATTTTTATATTCCAGTATTTACAGGGTGCACAATGAACCAGTGTTGACTGCTTTCAGCACACAACCCGGGGAACTATCATGAGATCAGGCTGTGCACCTTTGCATATCTGAAGCCAAATAAAGAGAAAAACAATCACTATCTATTATTGTTCCAATATCCATTGGCTGGAAAAAAAAGGAAGGAAAGGGAGGCAGAGAAAACAAGGATGAGAACACAGACACCCAGTTGTAGCCTGAGGCAAGAAGAGGTTTTAAAATAATCCCGCACATTTCCAGAGATTAAAGACTAATAAGCGTCAGTGTATGTTGCATTACCACATGTGGAATTCACCACACATAAAGTCTGCGGCTCAGCCAGTGCAGGAGGCGCCTGTTTAATTCAGTACACCGGCTATAAAACGCGTCGTGACGGCCACACACACGCGCGCACACACCCTTTTAACACATGTTGTAGGTGTTTAACGAACGTTCTCAACCAAAGCAAACAAACCGGAGGGAATGAGGTGTTTGTGTCGCGTGAGCGCCGCTCTGTTGGACGACGTCGGAGACGGGTGGCGGACGGCGGCCCGCTCAGATGTTCAGTCTGGTGAAACACACACCCGCGCGCAGAAGGTGCAGTAAACACCAGACCGCAGATCCGCTCAGCAGGGGGGCGGGACGGCGGAGGCGTCTCCGCAGGGACTCGCCGGCGTTTCCCTCATCGCTCAACACTTTAACAGAATCGGGACCGTTTTAATGCGATCGATTTAAGAGAGCAGCTTCAGCCCGCATCGCCGGAAGAGTTTCCGTGCGAGTCGAGCGTGGACGGCTCCTCCGACTGAACGCGGATGCACGGCTGCTCCCACGAGTCTGAGGGCCCAGCGTCGCTTCAAATGCAGACGCTCGGATTTCTGCATGTTCTGTTACCCGTCTGCATAAAACATTCATCACCGCGTCCGACCGGGCCTCAAAACGCAGAGCACATCTTTGAGACAGGAGACAAGATGAACATTTGACCTCTGCAAACAGTTGACAGCTGAACCGAGTAGTGTGTGCGTGCGTGTGTGTGTGTGTGTGTGTGTGTGTGTGTGTGTGTGTGAGTATGGTGCAATTACATGGATTCTGAGTGACTCTCCTCCATTGAAATGCTGACAGACCTCGTTTGCTGCCACAGACGACGAGGACAGACGGGTTCCTCGTACGGAACGTTGAGTCAGCGCCGCACGCTGTGTCCGGCTTTCCAGGGGAATTCTCGTAAAAAGAATGAAACCAGGTTGTCGTCATGCTGTCAGTTTTTTGTTTTTTTTCGGCTAACGGTGCCACAGATGAACATTTGAAAGTGTTTAGCTCTTTCAGCCATAAATGAGACACGAAAACATCACCGGATCGATAGTTACTGTCCCTTTGAAGCTCCATCAGAGTGGAACCACCTCTCAACGTAGGATCCATCGCTCAAGTCCATTATTATTATTATTATTATTGACACTAATATATCGATATATAATTGATGTGTGAATATAAGATCCTGCTCTTGAGGGAGTGAAATCTCTTTTTGTCCCTTATTGAGTGTGTGTGTATGTGTGTGTGTGTGTGTGTGTGTGTGGTGTGAGTGTGTGTGTATGTGTATGTGTGTGTATTTGTGCCAACATTATATTACATGCATTCTGGGCACAGCTTTACGGCGCCATTGTGTGTGTGTGCTTTGGCTACAGCCCATTTGTGTGTGTGTGTGTGTATCCAGCTTGACACTTCAGGCTTCTGGGCCTGTTAATCCCCTCCCAGAACCCCCCCTCCCCTCCCCCTCCACCCACACACATACCCCCCCCCCCCATTCACCTGCTCACGGTGAGCTGACTGATGGCGCTCAGGGTGAGCGGGTGACAGCTGCTGTAGCTCCTTCTTCTGTCTTTGCTTTGTTCTCCCAGGAGCCCTGCAGGCTGCGCTCACTGACGCTCTCAGCGCTTCGCTTCAGCCAAACGTTTCAAAAGACGCCATTTTGCATCTGCAGGTGCTTCAGATGATCAGTGCCGGCTGATTCGGTTAAGCTTCATGTGACCTGCTTTGCTTTGACAGTCACAGTTCTGCACTGGCCTCCAACCAGCGTCCTGCTGCCACGCAGGCTTAAACCCACGGCTCTTTATTAGATGATTGTCCTTTCTAAAGCTTCTAAATATGACGAAACACACGCGGCACGACTCTGAGGGCTTAAGCTCTGCGTTTTTGACCTGAACAGATTGTGAAAAAATAACTACGATGTTCAGATTCCTATGCATCCGATTAGCAGCATGTGGAAGTGAGCGACAATCATGGTGCCAAGCAAGTAGGGAGGAGCCAAAGCTGTGGTTCCTTAAATGGCCACTTGAGGCAGGCTCCAAAAGTGAAAACCCCAATTTTAGAATGTAACATAGCCTGGTGCAGAAGCTAATTTCAGCGTTGGTGAGCCGGTCTCAGGGGTTCAGTTTTATGTAACTCATTTTTTTAAACTGTATTGAGGCTTAAAGTTTCTCATTCTCAACTGCCCGGCGCCTTTGAGAGCAACCGTGAGGATGCTGAGCTTTGATAGCCGCGCGTGTGTGTAGCTCAGAATTGAGTCGGCGGTGCGAGGTGACAGCAGCCGATTGGTCCTTGTCCCCGTACTGCGGGAGGAAGTGGCTTATCCGGATACATGCGGGGGGAAATGCAGCGTTTCCCGCTGTAGGAGAGCGACCGGGCGCCGAGAGAAGTCACGGCTGCGATAATTTCATTGCACTGCACTCGGAATCACACACAAACCTCACTTCCACTCCAAACGGGCCGCTGGGTTCAACATGGGCTCTAACCTCTAATTATTCCGTCCTACATCACAACAGTGCTTGTTTAATTTTCCCTCTCGCACGCGTGCTTATATCAGGGACGGCAGCCTGAGCTGTAATTATGATTTATGCTAACAATGAGGCCGTGTTTTCCACCGTTTGATTGCTCGTTCATTGGAGGGCTCGTATCTAAATGCCTCCTGGCCAGTGTAAATAAATATCAGCCCGCTCTGCTTCTCCTGCTTCCCCCTCCCTTCTCACCTTCCCCCTCTTGTTTGTTTCCCATCACCATGGTTACCTCACTATTTCACCTGGTGAGTGCTGAGCTCGCCATCGCAGCCCCCGCAAGCGACTCAGAGCACTGTCATTTTCCTCTGAGGGAGCGTCTCGCTGCACTACAATATAATGTACAACAAAATACATATTTCAGCATTCAAGTAGATGCTGAAGCGCGAACAGCCCTGCGCTGCGCTCATCCCGAGGCCCTGCCATGCTAATTTGAACGAGGCTTTGCTTAATTTAGCTTTGGAATTTATGAAACGCGTGTATGACAGGAGGGCTCATAACTTTGTGTGTCGCTGCCCTGAAAACGCTGTTTAATTAGTCAGTCTGTTTAAAGAGGAGCTGGCGGGAGAAGCCCTGCTGGCGCCGTTTGAGCCGCGCCGGCGCCACCAGGTGCCGACGCGCTGGCCAGGACGGATCAAAGGCTCGCGGAAACAAAGCTGAAGGCTCCTGAAACCGTAACGTGACTCCGCCCACGGGGACGGCAGGCGTCACGGCGGATTTGTCACGTAAACCAAGACCAGAATCGTCTTTGTCATGACGGCGTGGAGGAGGGACCTTCACGCCTGAAACCAGCCCGTGGACACCGACACACAGGCCGCCTCTTTGATTGGTTGATTGATTGGTCGGGTGGAGATTTTAGAGCGGCGCGTTCCTGCCCAGGTGACCGAGGTGTTGGCGTGTGGTCCCTGACCGGCTGCATGTATCCATCACCATCCTGAGGTTCTCTCACGCTGAATCTCAGGGGTCAGAACCGTGACGAATGGAAAACAAAGACCCGCCGGAGCAGGAGGACGGATGCCTCTGTCTGTCCGTCCGTCCGTCCATCGCGTCTATTTCAGGCCCATTCATGCTCACTTTATGTGCCTAAATGAGTTTGTCCGTTCCAAACGTTGTCAAACGTCACCGCCCACCTCCCCATTCTGCTTCACGGTGGCGTGCTCGGTAAGCTTTCACTTCAGAGTCCCGCTCAGACCTCCACTTCTCCTCCTCCTCCTGCATCCGAACTCACATCTGAGCTCCTCCCCTTGTTCTTCAGGAGTTCTCTGTCCCTCTGCCGCCCAGGTGACATCCTGGATGTGTTTGTAATACGCATTCGCCTCTCTTCAAAAAGTCTTCTTTGTTCTTTTCGCTGGTCACGCGTCAGCTTTTACTGCGCAACGCTGCCCCCACTGTTCCCAGTGGTATTGCTCCGTTTGCTGTGTTTGGGTAAAAATCCGCGAGCTCTCTGAGAAGGGATCGGAATTTGCAGGAAATATACGCAGAGGACGGACAGAAGGCTCCGCCCACTCACGTATGCGCAATTAGCGTGAAAGCATAAATGGGCCTTAACTTAAATGTACAAATGTCATGATATTGTTCACGTTTGTGTTCATGTTGGGTTTTGTGTCCGTGTTTGTGTTGGCGCTCCTGTTCCTGAGCGACTGTAACCAGTTTTCCGTTCACGTACACGACTTTTGTGCTTTAATTCTAAGCTGCTTCCTCTCACCTTCGATAGGCGGTTGTGGGAGGAAGTGGCAGTTCGGTTGCAGGGATTTTTGAAATGACAGGACGCGTGAATGAAACAATCATAGTCTGCTCTTCACTACGAAATAAAATAAATTTAATGAGGCCGGCGATCAGAACTGCAGGGATGCAGCTGATTTCTGAGCTCCCTCCATCTCCTCCTCATCTGAAATCCAGCTTTCTTTTATTACACTTGAGCAGCCCAGACGGCGTTGGATGTAATAATACGTGTCAGTCAAACAACACCGTATCTGATCGCATTTAGTCGGCTTTCATATCGCCGCCGTTGCACCGGGAGCACATGTCGCCGTGTTTCCTCATACATGTTCCCGCCTCCTCTGTGACACACATGTTTCTCCATGCGCTTCACACATTAACTCGATGGGTTCTTCGATGTATGCAGATGACGCTTTGACCTTTACGTGCAGCCTCCTGTGCAATGTATGCTTTTGCGGAACGAGTGAGAATGACCTTTTTCAGCAACGCGCGGCCGTCCGTCATAATAACTTTGCCACGCCGACTCCAAAGAGGATGTGAGTGTGAGAAATATCCATTATTGTTTGTGTGAGCGTCATGATGACTGATATGTCGGCGCCGGGGCCGCGCAGGTAAATAAATCAATGGCCCCTCTCTAATGGCGGCCTTAATGGGGTTTGTGTTTGGCTGAGGAGCCGAGGTGTCTGTCATGGCGTTATCTGTCTGTCTGATCGGCCATTATGCCGCCGATACGTCTTCCTGTGTAACTGCCCGTTGTGTTTCTTGAAATAATCAAAAGTTGGCCGGGAGGCAAAAAATGCCACTTAATATGCACCTGGAAGAATTCAACGATTATTCAAAGTTAAACTTTGCCATTTTTTTTCGAGATTGTTTTGAAGAAAGAGCTGAGGAAAAATCACTGCTAATCTTCGTTGTTGGGCTAAAATGGAGGCAATGAAAAGTAGCTCCTCTGCAAGTGCGCCCCCTTCAGGTGGTTGTTTCAGGTGAATGACGTCACCATGTGAGGGACCCCAGCAGAGATGTCGTGGCTCCATAAAAGTCTGAAACCAGGAGGACGAGACGGTAAACGTGAGTCTCAATGAGTGATGGAGGCCGCAGACAGGAAGTAGAGAAGATGATGGATGGTCTGTTCCTGAGCCGCTGCAGCAGAAGGAAGCAGCACTGATGATCTTCAGAGGACGGACGGGGACGCTGAAGTTGTGGCTGGTGAAGACGCCTCAAACACTCCCCGACTCTCCCCCGAGGCTTGTGTTGTGTTTACGTCTCTCAGTGACGTGTTTTGACATACTTTTTTTGAAATGATAAAGTGCTTTGTGAGGTTTTACAGGGCAGAAACATCTCCCTGGTTTCCCAGCTCAGCCTGACCTCCAGACATGGTTGCTGTGACCCTGGATAACTGCTGGGTGACGCATCATGTTGTTCAGGCTTCTTTGGAGCGGCGGGTCAAGCTCTTGAAAAGCCTGTTGACCCCCACAAATATCCATGCCAGAAGTTAAAATAGTTGGAATGAAGAAAGGAACTATGGGAAATTGCTCTGCATGCAGGGACAAGCAGGGGATTTATGGTGGAGTCTGGCGCTGCTTCCGGCCCTGAGGGGCTTCAATTCACTTTTTTTCCTCGACCCTTTTATTGGACATTTTCTCCTCTGACCTTTTCCCTTCTAAAGTACCGCAAATGGAGTGTCCAATCACGGAGCGGCTCCATCTCTCCCCTATTCAGATGAGCGGTGTCATAGTCTGCAGACTCCGGCGTCCCATTGACCTTCCATCCTTCCTCTTTGCTCATCAAGTCAAAAAACATACCGACACTCGCACATGTGCACAAGCACACGCATAGAAACACATGCATGTCATCTACACACGCACACACACACACACACACACGCACGCCGTCTACCGACAAGTGGTGTGAAGGTCAAAATAGACACCGGTGGTGGATGAGCGAAATCACTTTGTGTCTCTAACCGTCCAATCAAAGCCGGCTCCCACTGATGTGAGAATCCTTTAATTACAGTTCCCACTTCAGCACTGCGCTTTTGTTAATGATGTTCCACATTCTGTGCTCGGCAGCGCGCCCTCTAATTACGTCCCCGCCCTTCAATAACACGCTTGTCAGCGGTGCAATGGCTGGAGGTCCAAATCCCCCCCCCCGAACACCCCTCCCGCTCACGGTCGCCACCGCACCACCCACCCCCCAGGAGGGCCATTTAATGGGAAGCCCCCACTTCATGTCTGCGGTCATGACAGTGCTCACAGGACACTGGGTGAATATAACCGTCCAATGAGGGTCGTCCGTGACTTGAAATCCAGCCCCTCCGTCCAGGGCGGCCATGTTCACACGACATGAGCGCTTCCTTAATGGCGGCGATCATTCAGCTGGATGAGTCTCCGATGAGCCCCTCTGGCCTCTCGGCGGTGAAACGGTGGCGCAGAAAATGAGAGAACAAGATGAGGTGAAACAGCGGCCTGGGAGGCACCGGCGGCGGCGGCGGCGGCGGCGAGGACGACTGCCTGCTCGGCTGTTTGTGTCACACTTATCCTCAGTGTGAAGCCTCTTCCCAGAAGTGTTGCCTATACATGAGGCGGCTCCCTGATGAATTCTGTGTTGCAGTCAAACGACTCCCAGCCCGGGTTTCGCTCTCACCTCTCTGATTGGCTCCCTGCGACCGGCCCGCTTTCATCACAGTTAATCAAACGCAGATGCTCCCAGCTCATCGAATGCCAGCCCTTTGTCTGGGCCGCCGGCGAGCGGCGGCGAGGCCCGAGGCGTCCGTCTGTGTCAGTGCGAGACGCCGCCGGTTGTCCATCAGCGGCGATGTAAAGATGTGAATCGTGCAGAGCGAAGAGCTAAAACTGAAGCCAAACTTTTGGTTTGTGTGCCCAACCGACATCAATTATAGCAGGGAAATGTCACAGAATGTAATATTGTAATGGTGATAGTGTTATAATGGTTTTGGAACAGCTCGCTGTTGGCACTCCTGCCCGCCCAGAGCTTATCTCCAGGCTTAATATGCACACCATGAGCAGTGTCCACCTATCTAATACCAATGTGAAGCCATCCAGATTCCAATCAGATGGATTAGGAAGCTGCTGCGTCTCACCGAGCTTGTGCTCTGCATGTCTCAGATCTTAAGCTCAGATCTTTGGATGGGAAACGGGCATCGAGCGTCGGCGCTGCCATGACCTCATTCGCTCGTTCATACACCGATGGCGGAGGCGACCACGCAGGCATCCGACCTGCTCAGTCATCAGGGGTTCGGCGTCTTGTTCAAGGACGCTTGGACCAGGTCTCTGCAGGAGCTGAGGATCGAACTGGTAACCTTCTGATCACCAGACGAGCTGAGACACATCCAGAATGCGTCAGAGAAGCAGGCGGCGAGCGGAGGGTCGAAGCAAAAAACAGGCACAAGGCAGATGAGCGGCGGCTCTCAGTCCCGCCCCAACCGGCGGCAGGACCGCCATCCATCGGCGAGACTGAGAGACAAATGTGTAACTCCGTGTATCCAGACAGCTCATCAATCCAGCTGTGACTCTACCAGCTCAGCTCGCTCTCTGCTGGATGCTCCTGTCCTCGCTCGCCCCCGCCATCGCCCTCCTGGGGCTTCCGTGTTGTGACGGGCAGCGCTGCCTCCCCCTCGGCGGCGCCTGACCCGCGGCTCCACCCCTGCCGCCGCCCCGCATGCTGTTCATCCATCTCCAGCCGGGCAGCGCAAAGCCGACTTCTCCTTCAATTAGGGAGCCGTTAGTTTGGAATCGAGCACCATCATGGCGGCGTTGTAGCTTTGTAGCGGCGAGGCGCTGTAGCGGCGAGGCTTTGTAGCGGCGAGGCGTTGTAGCGGCGAGGCGTTGTAGCGGCGAGGCTCGCCGCAGTCGCTCTCGCACACGGAAGACAGCGGCTCAGCGTCGCCGGCGTGGTGACGGGAGCGACGTGGCCGACCGGAAGCGATCTGACATGGCCACTCTCATCATTCTGGAGGAGGAAGTCTGAAGTGCCGTCAGCTAAACGTCAGGCAGGAGGATAAAGCACGTGGGGTATTATGGGATGCTTCAAAGGTGCAGAGTTCAGAGAGCATCTGAACGTACCAGCACTCTCATACTTTTTTAAAACTGTCATCGTTTACCCAAAAAAACCCCAACAAAATCACGTCTGTAGGCCCAAAGATGCACGCAGCTGAACTTTCGGGGTTTTTTTAACCTTCAGATTTAAACACATTCGGTGACTTGAATCACTAATATTTATTTATTTAGAAAAAATAAATGCTTATTTGCTTTTGAAGAGTCTTCTACTTTGTTGTGTTTTTCAGATCAAGGCCGTTTGCGGGAAATGTCTTACATTATTCATAACAGCAAAGGCGGCCTTTCAATTAATTTTACCTCCCTGCTTAAAAAAAACCCAAAGAAAAACGCACATACGGACTGAATCTGTTGCTTATTATGACCTGTGTTCCGAGCGTGCACAGCGGCGACTGGCGCGCTGCCCCTCACTCGTTAGTATCGACATTAAACCAGATTCCAGGCGAATGGGTCAACCGTCAGTTAACGTTGCTGGTCGGCTGTAAATGAATGGCAGCGAGCGTGGCGGCGGTGCGCGGGCGGCAGGCGGCAGGCGGCAGGCGGCGGGCGGCGGGCCGGCTCGCACATTAACAAGTGGCGACTATCTCTGCGTGCGCTGACCTCACATCTGCAATATGTCATTTCACCAGAAATGGCTGGAACGTGGCCAGCTGATGTAACGCTGCCTGAGTGGCCGTAATGAGGAAGGGACATGTGGTCAAGCACTGATACTCTGCTGTCAGGGGGGCGGGGCGGAGAGGCCGGGGGGGGGGGGGGGGGCAAAGGGGGTTTCTAAGCAAGTGACATTTTTATCTGTAATGACAAAGGCTGGCAGATGCACAGAAACCATCCCAGGAGCCAGAATGGGCAGCGGGAGAACAATTGATTGTGAGCTGCAACGCAAGACGAAGAAGCCGGGCTTATTGATCAGGGCTCATTAATGCGCAGCAGCTGTCTAAACGGCTGCAACCCGCCTGCGCGGCGTCGGCCTCGGGCGCCGCCGCGTGTCACGAGCGGCTCCGACGCACTCGGATAACGTCGCATACGGCAAGGACGGGCATTGGGAGGGTGAGGAGGCGGAGCCGGCGTGTCGGCTTGGCACCAGCCGGCGTCCCAGCGCGCCGTTGCTTTAACGTGACGGTGACTGCGCTGGGTTTGCTCTCACGACATCCGCTGCTCTTTTTTGCCCGCGTGCCCGCTGTGTGACTGTGGGACAAACACTTTGTTGCTGTCATCATCATGTTTCACCTTTACATTGCGTCTGTGTGAACAACAGCCGCCCGACTGCCTCTGGTTGGCTCACCGTGAAATGTGACTCTACCTTAGCCAATCACCATCACTCATGCGGTTGCCCCGCCCCCTCCTCCGTGGCTGAGAGAGCCTGGTCGGATCACTCGGATGAAAAAGCTTCAATGAGTTTAGTTACAAGGCACCACATTTTATTGTCAGTAACGCTAACAGCGTTGTAACCATGGAAACAGTAACTATTTTGGTTACTCGTTACTGAGCAAAGTGAAGCTGTTTATTTGTAACGCCGTTATTTCGTCACTGCCGTCAAAGTATGATCTTCTGTGTTTGATGTGTTGTCATCAGTCCTTGGAAATTAGCCTCAGTCATTCCCTCCATCTTCCTTCCATCTCACCTCCTTCTCTCCCACCTGCGTTGCTGCTGCAGAGTTCAGCTGCTTCACCAGCAGCTGGAACATCTAAACATCCTGGCTTCTCAATGTTTCCTGCCTGGAACGCCGCTTTGAGCAAACATATCTGCAGCCCCGCCTCCTCTGGAGACCCACCAATCGTACGCACTTTGCTCGATCCGCTGGCCAACTTGTAGCATTAGAAACTGCTGTTAATCCATTTATGTGGAGGATATGCAGCAGGAGGACATCAAAATAACTTCAAACACCCATCATTCGCTTTTTCAAATTGTTTGGACAGACATCAGAATGTGTGTCGTCATTTATGGTGCAGATGGCAAACTGTCAACATGATACGTGCTGAGGTCCTGCTGCCAAAATATGACACTGTTACAGGGGTTTTGTTTTGTTTTGTTTTTTTTACGATTGCTTAAGTGCGATTTTGAAACTGCGGCTCAGCTTTCCAAAACACCACACACACAGACAGCAGCAGCGTCTCAGATCCTCTGGAAAATGAAACACTCTTGTAAAGACTTTACTCCAATTCATTTTTAAAAAGATATGTTTTGTTAATTTTTGAAACCCACACACGTTTCATAAGAATGCATTCTGTTTGAACTGCTTATACGGTGGAGGTAAAGTGACTTCATTTTATGGACTCCGGTTACTTGAGTCAGTGTTGTTACCCCCCCCCCCAAAAAAAAAACATTAAAAATGTCACAAGTAACAACAAATGGAACAAAAATGTAAAATGTGCAAATCAATTATAGGTTAATCAAAATGAAATATAGAAAATGTAGAACAACCAAATCAAACCCAAAAATGTATAATGTACATAAGTTATATAAGTGCATGAGTTAATGAGGATAAAATACAAACAAAAATCCAAGAAATGCAACAAATATGCAACTTGTTCAAATTAGAAACCCACGAAGAATTCAATATTTTAAATATCTATGTAAACAAAAACAACCAAACTTAACAAAAATGCAAAATGTGCAAAACGTATATAACTATACACATGAATACAAATAATAATCATCATCATCTTCATAACGTGCATGAAATATATCAGCCACATAACAATCACCAGTGTGTTTCCGGTGAGTCGGCCATCTTTCCGGTGAGTTGCTAACCGGCCTTGTGTACGTAGCATTAGCCAGTTAGAGGACTCTATGGATCCGGGTACATGGAGACCTCGGACTCGTGATTTCTGATTCAGGAAGATTCGAATCGTTAACCGCATGATTCAGGAGCCCGGCAGCTCTTTTGCACACTTTTAGCATTTCCACTTCTCAGTGATCAGAGTTCTGTTAGTAAAGTACACAGTGAAAGTACAAACAAACAAGACAACACTGCAGACCGATGAAAATGTACCCAAATCAGTTAGAATATCAGAGAATGTAGCAAATATCAGGAAACATAGAACAACGTATCCGGCTCAGGTGCCAGAAGAATTCTGAAAAACTGAAACATTAGACATTAATCTCCTCACCCAGCTGGATCAGACCATTTTCCGTTTTGGTTGACGACAGGTGAACTCACCTGCTGCATCTTTACGCTGCTTTAACCTGATTGGTGCTTCCACAATTAAGCAATCATGTGTTTGCACAGCTGATGGCTGCGATTGACCAATCAGCTCACGGCTGGTAATCTGGCAGGAGCTTTGGTATTTGAAAGTGTCTTCAGTTTTCCTCCTTGCGTGCGAGGTTTTTTACAATTGTGTAATACTTGTGATTTTAGTGTTTATACAATCATAAAAAAAAAACCCTGTAAATCCAGATTCTAGAAGCTGCTGGGAAACGCCATCCTCATAGGCCACCGCCACCGCTGCCGAAGGTTACAGGCTAACTGTGTGTGTCTGTGCTCGAATGCGTTAGCCAGCAGCGTTCGCTAGCAGCGTTCGCGAGCAGCGTTCAGTCATGTCTCGCCTCTTCTCTTAAAACCTAAACGAGACCGTTATTCTTGACCGCCGACTCGCCAATGAAAACCAGCCCGCCTCTGAGCTCAGGATACGCAAGGTTCCAGCGAGAGTGTAAAAGCACTAGCGACGGCGGTGATTAGCGACCAGCCGCCCATGGGGACAGACACGTTTGTGCTCTAAAAGGTGCAGTTGGTCTTTTGCGCGAAGCTTCAGCAGCAGCAGCAGCAGCAGCAGCAGCTTTTTTACCGTTTTTAGTTGAGGCGAGTTGCTTCGTGCTGATTAAAAGTGGCTCTTGCAGCTGCGTCCCGATGTTGGCCTTGCCGCCGACGGCTAATACCGCTTGGGAACGGCGGCGCTCCGGCTCCCGGACGTCTCCATTAAACGGCGGCCTCTGCATGCGCCGTTTGGCTATTCTGATTTAATACAACAATGCCCCCAATATCCCATTCGGCTTCCTCTGCTTTCAGTTTTTATTTACGCCGCCCGCCTGCCCGCCTGCCTCCCTCTTTTTCCCCTCTCACTTCCACTCTTCCTCCTGACTCGCACCCGAGCAGGACCAGCAGCACAATGGACATTAAATCAGATTTATTGTCCAGCAATAGAATACGTCGCCAAACTAACCCCCCCCCACCGTCCCAGCCGCCCTCCCCTCCCGCTCACTCCATCTCCTCGGCGACACGCCTGTAGTGACAAAGTGGCCCTGCACCACAATTGATAGCCGCTCAGCTTGCTCCCCGGAATTGGTTACATTCAGTTTTGCGAGTGACGGCAGCGCGCTGGAATTAGGGTCAGCGTGGGTGTAGCTGCACAATGGCGCTGTGGAGCTTTGGAATCGCTGCGGGAGGAGCAGGACGCTTATAGAGGCAAAAAAAATAAGCTATTTGACCAGTTCTCTACCTTTCACCCCGCCAGTGAATGCGTCGCTCGGGGGGAAGCGCCGGACTGGATTGTGGATGCAGATGATATCGGCGAGGTCAACCGGCGCCACAGATCAGGAGGGAGGGATTTACTGTAGGAGCAGCGGCCGGGAGACTTCAGTCCATACAGATGAGAGCTAGTTATGCTGAAAGGAAAGTGAGGAAGGTTTGGTCAGACGCCGGCAACTTCTAATCCGGAGGGATCGTTTATTAATGAAGGAAGACAATCATAAAACAGTTTAGATCAATTCCGAAAATCAATCAGCGATTTGGTGGAAACTGTCCTGAAAGGTCAAAGGAGAGGTCAGAAGGTCGATCGCTCAACCTTCAACCACCACGGTGGAAGCACCTTTGAGCAAAACACTTCAACTGTGAAGCTCCAGCGTGTGTGTGTGTGTGTGTGTGTGTGTGTGTGTGTGTGTGTGTGTGTGTGTGTGTGTGTGTGTGGGTCGATGGTTGAAACACAGCGTTTCCCCTCTGGGATTAATAAAATCTAATAGTGATGGCTGTGTTTATTGCGTTGTGAATCATGGCTTCCTCCGCACGGCCGTCCGGGCCCTTTCATCTCTGGAGCGTTTTTTTTCATCCATGATAGATCTGCAGGAAATTGATGTTCCTGGATGGAACGATTAAGATGCAGCACATGAAGCCGTCTTAAGTCCAGCGTGATTATGATACTGTAACGTTCATGTAAGAAAAAGGTGTCATTATTTACTGGCATGGTTGGGAGGAGCCGGCGCCGCTCCTGGTTCTGCTCCTGGTTCTGCTCCTGGTTCTGCTCCTGGTTCTGCTCCTGGTTGTTTTCCTGCAACATCTTCGTGATCAAAAGTTGTTATCATTTCATATTCCAGGTATTCCTCTTTGATATGATGCCTGATTTGACACCGTTTATACATTTTAAGACATTGCAGTGTTTGTATTAGCACCCCAGGCTTCCATGAGCGGGTCATAAGTGACCCGTATTAGAGTCAATGCGTTTTTGTGTCATTTTTGTCAATAATCATTGATGTTATGCTTTGTATTGTGCACAGAAGGATTATTTCATTTCGTGTTTGAGTTATTTTAGACTGGACAGTTACACCCACACACACACACACACGCACACACACACACACAAACACGCACACGCGCGCAAACGTGAATGTTTACATTTTTACTATCGCTGCGTTCTGTGCAGTCAGTTTCCTTCATTTTCAATTGTTATTGTTCAAAAATATTTGAACATGTTCCAAATGTGAAATGGTGAAAAACAGTGAGAAGAATTGAAACGACTCAAACATGAAATGATTCTTGTGTGCACAACACAAAACAAAAATGATTCTTCTCAGCAAAAGCGGCACAAACCGCTTTGATTCTCATGCGGGTCATTTCTGACCCACCTGTGGAAGCCTGCCGGGTCCCGTGTCCGGGGCATCTGAGGGTTACCTGCGGGGCACCTCTGCTGTGCCGGCTGGTATTCGTGCCGCCGCTGAGGCGCAGCGCCTGAACTCGTACGTGCAGCCGAAGTCTCAGGAGACGGAGGCGCGACCGGCAAGGATGAATGAAGGGGGGAAGCGCAGGATTCCCATCATACAAGCATCATAAAACCGCGGGAAAGCTTCCCGGCAGACTCCCCTCTTCCCTCTGATCCGACTCGGGTCCATTACCTGAGACGGTTCTGGTCCGCTAAAGCTCTGCTGGTTAGCGCAGGGGGAAGGTAACGGCTACAATCTCTCTGTCAGACAGCAAATTGTGGGAGATTAGGGGCATTAGGGTGGAGGAACTTTCCTTCGAGTTTAACAAGCTTCACTCCAGGTTTATATCATGATTGATTCGGTGCTCAGAGCTTTTTTATCAATCCATTAGAGGACAGGCTGCAGCGTGGCAGCCGTCCAGACAGGGGCATTAACATCCCATCTCAGGGCCGGAGACACCGGGAAGGTCAGCGGGGCGGGAGGCCGGAGTGGTGAGGGGGGGGTTTGGGGCGGGCTCGGTGTATGCGGCATATTCAGTATTTACCACTGTGAAGGGTTTGATTCATGTTTGAGCGTTTGTGGCTCAGGTGAGAGATGAAAATGGCATTAAACACGGGAGCTGTGACGATGATGGGGGAGAAAACGCGCCGCCGCTTCGACGCACAAATAAAGATGCCTGATTTCTGCGTCGTGTTGCCAAGCGCACACATGCGAGCAGGGAGATCTGATTATTATGGAGACGCTGACACGCCCGCTGGATAAAGATGCGTTTCCTGAACGTGCGTCGACCGTCTCGCATGCGCGGCGATGCAGGCCGCAGCGGCGCAGCATGTCAGGGCAGAATATTTACACACTTTTGCACTCGTAATTTTTTCCTTAATATAATCATACGCTCAGCGGTTAATTAGAGGACGAGCGTGAGACTCTGTTGGGCGAGCGCTCATATTTATTTGGTGTAAAAAAAAAAAAAAGGCACATTCTAAAAAATGATTAAGTGTTGATAAATCAACAGTTAATGGCGATTCATTAAAAAGCATCAAGAGAAGGACGTTTGGAAAACGCTGCTCCAAACCTGATTGGCGGAGAATCTGGTGCCCGTTTGGTGGGACTGAAGAATCAAGGACGTTTGGTTTTCTGAGTCCTTCACTGAGTTTTGTTGCATATTTCATTTTCATGATCTGATGGTGCCCATGTGGAGGAATAACAGACGATTTTATGATTTAAGTTGCATGATAATACTGATTGTTACTGACTTGCTTTGGTGACGTCAATAGTCAGTCACAGCTAGCGTGACACATTTCGTCAAACAAAACAACCTAAACTGATAGAAACCATGTTTGAGGGATATTATTTATTTTTTTAAAATTTGCTCCTGGTTCCATCCAGTAACATGAAGGGGGCGGGGTTTATGTCCCGAGTGAGCGACCCCGATGAGCTGGCTTCGCTTCTGAGGAGCCGACGTGCGTTTTCTTTAAACACCGTCAATTAATCTCGACTTTTGTGAGGAGATTTGAATTTAAAAATACATTTTTTTACAGCACAAACAGCCACGTTGCATCAGTGGCCTTTGATGATAACGCCGGATAAACGGTTAAATTAAGTTTCTCTCGTGGCTTCTCACACAGACGTAAATCGCTGCCTCTTTGTATTTTACATGGAACGATTTTGCCCGAGGGCTAATTTCATAATTTAATCATGCATGTAGGCATGACTGGTGTTGTAGCTAATTATTCCTGAGCGCGTGTGAAATTTAAAGGAAAGATAACATAAGACGATATAGCTGCAGCCTGGAGAGAGAGAGAGAGACAGAGAGAGAGAGACAGAGAGAGAGAATGATGGCAGATACCATCACACACTCATCAAAACGGGCCCACGTAAACGTAAATCAATAAGCATGTGCTTATGTTGCTTAAATGTGGAGTGTTTTGAAATGTCTGTGTGTGTCCGTGTGTGTGTCCATGTGTGTGTGTGTGTGTGTGTTGTGTTGT